>BMAC01000459.1:394657-427233 GCA_014905375.1 Phtheirospermum japonicum
AATGTCCTAGAGACAATCAGATTTAAAGACATTATACTTGATCACAATTATTATATATATCGTTATATATATGGCAATGCATTTATTAAATTATTGTTTTGATTATTTGTGATTATTCATATAAATGTACCCGTAGAGTTAATATTGTCATTGATATGGTGAGATGTCAGTGATAGAACATTACTCTTAAAATAGCCCCGACTAATGATTATCAAGATTGGGATATTGATAATATAATATATGTCGGCATGTGGTCTGCATCACATTCTTAGGGAATGCAATTAGTCTCACGACTGTGAATAATAGTTATTCGTGATGGACACATGGATACTTTAGAGAGTATTGGTAAACCCTACTGATAAGTTATTTATTCTATGTGTATAAAATTATCATTGTATAAAGCGTGTGATAATCCTTTGAATTGAGGTCAATACGCACCTTGTTTACTGAGTGATGTACTTTGACCATGACCAATGCTTGCACTCCTTTTCGGGGTCGATATGGCTTGTGTTGGGTACATCATGATGTAAATGAAGGTGGTAGTTGAGCCAAGAAAGAATTAATTCCTCGATTAGAATTTCGAGAGAGATCACTCATAATCTCTATATTAGGTCAACTAAAGTCATTGGCCAATGCAAGAGACATATTCAATATAGTAATTGAGTATGGTCTAGTTGTCGTCTAATATATATGAGATTTAATTGATTAAGTCATTGAGATAGACACTTGGATAAATCTTAAGTTTAATCAAGTGATTCGGAATGAAAGGAATTTCACCAAAGCTTTGTATAAAGGTTATAATTCGCTGAGTTCAAGTGAATGTTGTGTATATATTGAGTTCGTCCAACTAAGACATCTAGGAGTTTTGTTTGGTTCATCATTAGATTTATATCATATATAAAGGCCTATGAGGTCACACTATATGTGATTACTTCTCCGACTTAAGAGTGTATCATGAAAGTAATAAATGTTCAATTTGGAATTGTAATATTGAATTGTAAATAATTATGATGTTAATTTCTATTTGATAGAAATTAATTAATTAAATTAAATTAGATTTATATTTAATAATCTATGTTATATTAATAAATGTACTCAGGCCAAAACTGTTTTGGCCCATGTCTTGGACAGTCCAACCCTTTTTAGGATTAGGGTATAGCTTTATTCACGATAGCAATACACTGAAATTGGATCTTGCAATCGGAGAATTAATTGCGTGGATACCTTAGTATTGAACTCGAATCTGGATTTACTGTAAGGTTTTCATGCATTCTCTCATTTATTTATTATATAAATATATTCGTTCACAGTATGGATCTGTTGGATCTAAAAGTTTTAAAACTTCCGCTGCACAAGCATGATGTTCGTCTCTACGAATTCCACCATAACGATTTAGAATTGTCGAGTTGCACTTTTTATTTCTAATTCTTATAATGAATTTTATTCTTATATATGTGCTTCTTGTATTATTTTTCTTATTATTATCTGTTCATCAATTTTGGTTTTTATTTACCACTTGAACAAATCTTAAGATAAACATTGTGTGTCAATCATATGCTTCTTGATACTAATGTCGGGCTTATTATTAAAATATTTAAATTTGAATTTTCTTAAGCAAAATATAATTGAGTATGCCTTATACAAAAATGAAATAAGTGAATAAACACTTTAATTTTGGTTTATGGTGAATACTCATTTATAAAGGAAATTCGAAAGGCAATTTTAAGGGAAAATTCTCATTTATAACCTATATTATATATGTTTTTATGCATTACAACCTAAAAGTTCATCTGTTCTCACTTGCAACTTGTACTACACGTGATTTATTAAATGCAACCTTCCAAATTCGGGTCGAGCTCACATTCATGACACGCATGCCTCTTGTTTGAGGGTATTTCTATTTTTTCTAGGGCTGACGTTATTTGTGAAAATAATCATCAAGGCTTGTATCCAGAATAAACATCGAGTGTATTCATTAAATTTATTAACCACATAAAGATTTTGGAAAATGGGATATATTGTAAAACATAATTAATATCACTCGCTTATAGGGGATTTATCACTATGGTTATGCATTTAGTTTCTTAGTTATGTTTGCACCAAGAGGAGAATATGATATGATTTGAAAATCTCATCTGTCCAAAGGTGGTGCATAGTTGTGGATGTGGAGGTTTCTTCCATATGTGGATGGTTATCAAGTAGGAGTTTATTTTTTATGGTAAAAAATAACAATATATCGTATATATGGTCCTCTTGTCTCTCATTTGATATACGAAAACATCATCTACATTGAGAGAAAATACAAGGAAAACCAAAATTTGTTCGAGAATTCGACTGAAAAGTAAGCAATGTTCAGAGGTATATTGATATGTTTATCGCTTCAGTATAAATATTTCATTTCTTATAGAAACGTGAAAATATAATTCTGGTTCTTATAGACCCCAATTGAAAATAAATATGGCTACGGACCGTTGATCCTCTTATAATTTCTTTATTTAAATCTAAAATATTACATATTTCAATTGTATAATACTCTGGACAAAACAAAAAATGAATTTACAATATAAAAAGAACGTAAAATGTAATGCAACCCCAAATCTATCTTAAGGTTTTCCTTCAGTGTTGCAACTCATAATACAATTATTGCCTAACTATTTAACTAAAAAGTGAAGAAGAACTTTCATGTTATCACTTTGCGGTAAGTATGGAAATGTGTGTAAACGAGTCTGGAATTGGACATTACATTCCCATTCTAAACTTCCATTTGAAATACCCCCCCTATCATCTTTCATTTTAGGTTAATTGGGGCAGAGATGAGGAATCACCATTCATGGAACCAGGTGGCTAGAACCTTCCATTTAATAATAATGATGGTTATAATTTTATAATTATTAATTTACTCACTTCTTCATTCTGATGACATAAACCAGGTGTCGCCTCTCTGGTGGGCCGGACATCTGCCGAGATGTACCAGCATCGGACGGCTTGGGTGCAGTCATATCTAGTATAGACATTGTATGATCAATATCGAGCCTATGTAGTCATCCTCATAATCAGTTAAATGATTAGACAGTGTCATAGAAGATGACAGCTGATCTGACCGACCGAGACTAGAAACATGTCCACTACTCCTCGGCATTTGATAAAAATACATATAATGCAAGAATCTTACAAAATAAAAGTATATATAAACAAGTTAAAATGAGAGCATTTAGAAATAGCGACACATTTAAAAGATCCAAGTACAAACTAATTAGTTAAAATAAGAGCGTTTTATAATATGATCAATTTACACATATTTCAACCACATCGACTTCCTTTTAAACTAGTCATATGAACTGACACTTTTACTATTAAAGTTATTACCAAATTATCTTCGTCTGTGTCTTGATATGTATCTTGATCAGTGAGTAACTCCTCTTCTGAATCATCATCTGCCTCGTCACCCAATTCGTCTACGTCATTGTTAGTGGGGTCGTGCAACCAATTAGAGTTTAGTAGCAAACTCTCTATTTGATACTAAATCCCAAATAGGTCTAAGGTAAAGTATTTTAGTGACAAACGAGATTTAGAATCAAAACCACCATCATATTTAAAACAATTAAAATCCATTATTGGAGGGACAAAACCTTCTGGCCGGCGCCCCTACACCACGTCATCACCAACATATACACCCACCAATCACATGTATATATTATTCACAAATATATATAGCAAACAACATTCATGTACCTGATTAGAGTAGATTTGTCCTTATTTTTATTAGCTTTTTAGTTCGTTTTTATATTTGTTTTTGGTATAAGTTGGATGATTTAGGCGTAATTCCGTAATTTTATAATTCCAGCATATTTTACCTCATTTTGATCTTAATTGATGCAATTAGGCAATTAGGTGATGTTTTGTTGTTTTTCACCTTACAGCTAAGTAACCGGAAGAGTTTAGCACGTAAAAGACGAAGATCGATGTTCAAAAATAGAAGAACAAGCTTTTCGGTGAAACGAGTAGCAAACGATCGAGAAACGGAGACCGACGCTCAGTCGCGTCGACTGACGCAACCGTCAACGATCGGTTGACGCGAGCCATGCCAGCGAGTCATGGCTGCGTCAGTTGACGCTCAGTCGATGCACTGCCGACGCTACGTTCTGAAGCGTCGATGTCGACGCACCAAGGTCGATGCAACATCGACGCTAGCTGTTGAAGCGTCGATGTCGACGCACTCCGTCGACGCACCTGCCAGCTGATGCGCGCACTTGCTGAACACAACTGTCGAGCACTGCCGACCGAGTCTGCCGAGTCCCGCTGAGCACCTGTTCGCGTCAGTCGACGCTCCGCCGACGCGACGGCCCAGAATTCGGAAATTAGGGTTTCTTGTGCGCCAAGACTTCTAATATCTATTTAAACCCTCATTATTTCGGGTTTTGAGGGGGGAAACCACCAGAGAGACGATATCCAAGGGTATTTTAGCGTACAACAACAATAATTCCACATCTTATAACAAGATTTGGAGACGCGGATCACGGATCGAAGTTCTACGTGTCCGAAACACCAATTTCGCACTCGAGAGTCCATTTTCGTCCAAGATCAGCGTTCAAACTCCGGAATAGCTGGAGCTTTTCATTGCTTTCCTTAGTTTCAATAAGTATTCCTAAACTCTTAGATAATTTTCTAGTTAATTGTTTAGATAAATTCTTCGTTAATTCTAGTTTTAATTAGTTCATTTATTTTTATGCTTGGATATTGGATTTTGGTAATTTAGTTTATTTTTGCGATTTAGTTTATACTTAGTTATTGGTTCTTGGATTYGTATGATTCAATTGCTAGCGATAATCTCTTAAATTCATGCTTTTAGATATAATAAATTAGKTCTAGCCTTCATAGCATAAAATTGGTAATTTAGTTATACCTCTTAGTTGGTAATTTAGAATAATTAGTTTAATCAGCTTTAGTTTACTGCTTAGTTCGTAATTGATAATCTAGTTTAAAGTAATTAGTTTAATTAGTTTTAGTTTAAATATTGCTTTAGTTATAATGATCAATTCAATCCATTTAAAACCCCAAATGTATATGTATGTTATTCGTAATTGAGAAAAACATCAGAAAGACCAAACAGTTGTTTCCTCGAGAGATACGACTCGAGTCAAACTCATCACCCTACAGTTACCTCGTACACTTGCGAGCAAACTGACGTGCTTTTAAATTATTTATTAAAACGGGGTGCACAAAAGTTTGAGTCAAAAAATTTGGCGCCGTTGCCGGGGAAGCAACGAGTAGGAATTAAAGATGTTTTTCGCTTTATTTTCTGTTTAATTTATTATTTAATTTGCTTTTACTTGGTTTTTGCCATTTGGTACGTTGACGTGTTGTTGAGTTTATGCAAGGAAGGCGATCACTTCAACGCGACCTTGTGCCATTCATTGACAACATTCACCGTTCAAATCCGCCAAGACCAAGACCCGTTCTTATTCCCGAGGACAATTCCTCGACAGCAACTGACTTTGCTTGCGATCAAATTCCCAGTATTATGTTAGGAGCACATTCAGTTCGAAATGGCGATTCACCACCGAGATCACCACCACGCCCCATTCGAGCTGGGTATGCTAGTGAACCAAACAAATCACACTCTACTAGATGCGACGAAAGGGGAAACGAAGGAGTTAACCATCAGCACAACATAGTCAATCACCCGCTCAACATGGAAAATTTGAGGCAAAACGAAGAGATGAACGAAAATATCATGCGTCAGCACAACGTCGAGAACGTGGCATTTAGGAATGAGGATGTTTTGCAGCGAAACGCCTATGTTAACAATCAAAGGCACGTGAACGAGTGATTGGAAAATCAAAATCATGGTTACGAGCAAAATAATGTCGAAAGGGATACGAGCGCGAGCACCRTTACGCGCATAACGACCACTACGAGAGAGTATATGACCAAGTTCGAGAACCAAGGGGAGATTGAGCACTTAGACAGCGCGATTTGGCACGTCCAAAGGTTGTACCCTTTAGGTCCGCTATTGTTCTTGGACCTACCGCAAGGGCAGCCGAGATCAAACCGCATCAACTCAACCTACTCCCAACCTTTCATGGAAATGCGCATGAAGATCCCTTGGCATTTTTAAATTATTTCGTTGATGAAGTTGGCCGATTCGTAGTTCATGGCCTCCATCAAGAAGAAGTGCAGATGATTTGCTTCCCGTACAGCTTGAAGGACAAGGCGAAGTCATGGCTACTGTCCTTAGAACCTGGTTCGTTAACCGACTGGGATATGATTAGCGAGAAGTTCCTAAACCAATATTATTCAGCCCAAACAACGAGACATCTTCGGAGGCAAATTGCTACTTTCGAGCAGTTAGAAGGAGAGCTATTTCACGAAATGTGGGAGCGCTACAAAATACTTTTGCAAGCTTGCCCCCACCACAACTAYTCTCCGGAGATGACTAACCAGTTCTTTTTCAATGGATTATTGGACCATGGGAAACGAGAGGTAGAGATAGCAGCGGGAGGAGATTTTGGAGATTTGACAGCACACGAGGCAAGACAAGTGTTGGAGAAGCAGAGCGAAAAGTCTAGACAAACCAATTCTCGGCCTCGTAAGATGAGAGTTAACGAAGTTTCCATTCCTGATCCTGATTTAGATGATGGCAAGTTAGTTAAAGCGAAATGTGAGGAGATTTTCGACGAGAAATTAACTGCTTGGAAAGCCGAGCGAGCTAGCAAGGCCGCTGCACAAAAAATGGCTGCAAATTGCAACCAGTGTGGATCCCTCCAGCATTTAGCAGACGCATGTCCTAACAACAGTGAGCAGCAAGAGGAGGTAAACGCGATCCAAAGCTATTCAAATCAAAAGAAGTACACACCACAACGTGACAATCCTCTTTTCAAGTGGGATCCGGGCAATCCAAATCATACGCCGCCCGATCCACAATTTCCCCCACCGCATTATGCTCAAGTACCAGTCCCACCGGTACAAAATAACTTTCATACACAAGGGCAGACGTCGAGTGCAAGCCAACCGAATGATCAGCTGTTGGTTTGGCAGCAAAATCAAGTGGCTGAAACGATCAGTAATAGAGAAGGGCTTACGAAGGTGAATGCGAAGATAGACGAGCTTTCAAAGAAGGTGAGCGGAATAGACCAACTTTCCGGCATTGTGCATGATCTAGCTAAAAACATGGATAGAATGGAGAGAACTATGGGACAAATAGCAACTGATATTGCTAGATCAAATAAGGAGAAAGACAAGCTACCAAGCCAGCCGGAGCAAGCGTCGGCAATTCATGTCCTTCGCAGTGGGAAGAAGATCGACAATGGCATAGAGAACCAAGATGAGGAGACTGTTTCTAATTCAGTGGACAAGCTACATAAATCCGCCAATAGATATGTTCCTGGTTCTATTCAAGGGAAAATTCCGAGCGACACCTCTGGCATCGATGAACCGCCGCAACCGAAGCAAACAACGATGCAGTATAAGGATGTTGTTCCTTTTCCGAGCTGATTACGTCCAGCGAAGGAGAACAAGAAATTCATGGAGCTATACAATCTCTTGAAGAATGTGAATATAAACCTGCCACTTTTAGAAGTAATCAAAATGATGCCCGCCTACGTCAAGTTTTTTAAGGAACTTGCCTCACGAGAGAGACGTTTGGCGACAACTCAATACGTTTCGTTACCGAAGGAAGTTAGCGCAATTTTCAAGAAACCATTACCACCTAAGGAACGCGATCCTGGCAGTTTTTGCATAACAATTTCACTAGCTAATGGGAAGAAAGCAATAGGTATGTTGGATCTTGGAGCGGGCGTTAATCTAATGTCGTATTCGCTTTATCGAGATTTTGATCTTGGACCGCTCAATCTAACAACCATGCGCCTACAGTTGGCTGATCGCTCGACTCGACGACCGTTAGGGATAGTCGAAGATGTTTTAGTGCAAGTGGGAGAGCTTGTAATTCCGATTGATTTTGTGGTTATGGACATTAGTGAAATTCCGACTGAGGACAACAAGCACACCATTTTATTAGGGAGACCGTTCATGGCAACTTCCCACACTCTTATTGATGTTCATAAGGGGAGAATGACGATGACCGTTTTGGGCGAAACAGTGATTTTCTCTCTAAAAGATATTCACAACACTCCCTCTCCTATTATGCAAGAGGAAGATTCATTCATTGATCCCGTTGCATCATGCATTAACGAATTACGAGAGATCGCGACTTTGAGTAAGTTAGGCGACGAAAACGACGCCGGAGTTTCTATCAAGGGAAGGGACGAGCGAATCAATTCGTGTAAAGAGTACGAGTCATATGATCATGTGCACTTAAGTGGAGAAGAATTGATCGAGTTGTTGGGAATTGACATACGCGACATAGTGGCAAAATTTGGAAGCAATTTTGATGAGGAGTGTTCGCACAAATTCGAACAAGAGGTAGAGTCGGGACCACCAATAAACCGTTTAAGGCACGATTTCCTCGACCATAGCAAAAATTTCACTTCCAAAAAGAACACGGGCGAGGAGTGTTTAGGCGATTGGGCGAAGGAAATGAAGAAATCAGGAAAGGTTCGAACAAGTGAAGTCAAAAACTTGCAATTTGAGGTTGGAGAATTAGTCTTGTATAATAACGAACGTAAGTACGACCCAGCCGATTTTGGAGCTTCATGGAGCGGACCATTCTCGATTAAAGAATTTGATGAGTACGGCGTAGCCACGTTGTACGATGAGATTGGCAAATCGTCCTTTCAAGCTCACAAGCATAGATTGAGGCCTTATCATGACGGACGAAGTAAAAATGGCAATCGCAAGATGGTGGAGTTTGGAGATCCACCGTACGTGGGGAGATAAACGAGCAAGACAGCGTCGAGCAAGCGACGTTAAAATTTGTGCTTCTCAGGAGGCAACCCGAGCATTTGTATCCTTTTGTACTTTATTTCTATTTTATTTAATTATTATTTTTGATTTTTATTTGTTTAAGAACAGATGGAGAACTCGGACAAGGAGAATTGATCGAACGAGTGAAGACAAGTCGCCCAAAAATCACTCTGTTGCGTCGACTGACGCAACGTCGACGCAAGTGGCCTGGGATTTTGTCTTCTGTTGCGTCGACTGACGCAGCGTCGATGTAGCGTCGACGCTCGGTATCCGGAGAATGGCCTTCTGTCGCGTCGACGCGACCCGCGGAACGGCCCAGAAACGTTTAAAAATCGGATTTTTGACCCACGACCCGACCCGTATGCGTGTGACCCGCGGGAAACCCAGAAAAGCACCCTTAAAAACAGCTCCTCCCTCCCCTTTTCTCACTTTTCTTCTTCTTCTAAAATCATATTTTACCTTCTCTTTTGCAATAATTTGTTTTTCAACAATTTCCAGGAATTCAAGCACTATAACACTCACAAACCCAGAAATTCATTCCAACTTTTTACATACAAGCCAATTTCTCAAAAAGGGGGCTACAAGGGTTGAAGCATATTCGGGCAATTTCGGGCAATTCTCGTGTTTTTACGGATATTCGACTATTTCTACACGAGGTACTTCGCTTGAATCTTTTCTTAGGACCTTATAATTGTGTGTTGTTGTGTTGGGAAGTTGTTGGTGCAAGGATTACTCAAAGAATTTAATTGGTTGAACACGCACGCCAAGTGTTCGACGAAATTCCCCAAAGAAGCACGAAGTTTTATTTTCAAGTTTTTTCAATCCCGTTCGTTCTTGAATTGTTTGATAATGTCTCGAGCGGGTAAACGTAAGGATATTTCGGGGAAATACAACGCACCGTTCCCAATTTTCGACAAAAAAGAAGGATACATGTTCAAAAATATTAGAAAATGGGGATTTTCTACACATCGGACTTTGAACGTCCAAGGGATTGCGAATGAGGCCTCGAATGGGTCGGAGCACCACACCGACCTTTCGCGTTATGTAGATGGCCTCGGGTGTGGGTACTTTGCCCAAATGCACTTGCCCGGTTTTCGAGAACTCATGCTCGAGTTTTTCTCGACTTTGGCGATTCGGAACGACGAGACGTTCTCTTGTCGGCTAGGAGGGAATGATGTGGCTGTCGACCAGGAGATTTTTGGCAACATTTTCGGTTTCCCGACCGTAGGGGACCACCCGGTTGGAGTTCAAGGCTTCGATTTAGCCTCTTTTTGGGGGATGATTACCGGGGGAAACACGGGGGATTGTAAGAGGTTTCCTTACTCGAGGATTCAAGACGACGCCCTCTATGTTGCCCACAAGATTCTCGCGCACATCATTCTATGCAAGAATGAGGCCACTTACGCGACTAAAGCCGAGCTTTATGTTCTTCAATGCCTCGTTGATGGTCGTCAAGTCCGGTTGTACCCGCTTATTTTGCTAGGACTTTACAATGTCACCAAGGGTACTCCAGGAAGCAAGTCGCCACTTCTCTCATTTGCGCCATACATTACCGGCCTCGCCCGTCACTTCGGGTTCGATCCGACCGGAAGCGGACTTAGCCCGCTTGGGACCTCTTCACTACCACTCGCGCGTGCACCGGCACCCCGAGTGAGGTCGTCGACTAGAGGTGGATCTTCGTCTCGACTACAAGACGAAGACGATGATGGCGACGAGGACATGGAGCAAGCCCGCCGTTCTACTTCGGGCCCGAGTCCCGATTGGGGGCAGTTTTTCGAGGAGAACCGAGCATTTCAAGTGAAGATGTTCGATAAGCTTCAAATCATCGACGAGAAGATCGACACAAATCACGAGAAGAACCGTCGTAGTTTGAAGAAGATGCGTGCTCGCATCTCGAAGCTCGAGGAGCGTTTCGAGGCGGCATACCCCACTCCGAGCATGGACGTGGACGAGAACCCCGCGGATGATGAGTCCCGCGAGTTCTAAACTCGTTCTATCTTTATTTTTATTTATGCTTTTTTTAAAAAAAATATATATAAAAAAATAAAAAATTGAAAATCCAAAAATATTGTTATTTTCTTTGTTTTTGTGTGTTTTATTTTTCTTTTAGAGCAATTCGTATCACGTACATTGAAGAAGTGGCCAATTACACAACTCACGAATAGCGGCTCGACTACTATTATTTCAGAGATGTTTTCTTTTTTCCTTCCTCTTTTTGATTTTTGGATGTATTTTGTGGCAATCCGGAGATTGCCCGGATTTTTAGAGGGGGGGTAGTCGAGTATGATTTGTATTGATTAAGTGTGTAATTTTATATACTTGGCCTGTAATAATTATATACTTAAACGTGATTAATTACTATTTCTACGCTTAATTGTGTTTGTATGGCTTGCCTGTCGAAGTTGACTGAGTGTGATTATTTGTTCTAGTTCTTTGAGCGTGCAAAAGTGCATAATTTTTCAAAATTTATTATTATATAAATGGTACTTGGACGCAATCGATTTTATGAAACCTTAAAAACAGCGTCAATTCAAAATTTTTCATGCAAAGAGCCAGCGAGTAGCCTGAGTGTTTATCATCTTTGCATGTGCTTGAATATGTTTCAGTCTTGATATCTCTTTGAAATCGCTGTGTGTAGTCGACTTTGAACATGAAGTTAAGGCGCATAAAAAACCCTATTTCCAGCCATATCCATAAATTTTTAGCCACTATAAATTCCGAATGAGCCAACCATAGCCAAATATCCAAGCCTATAGCCATGAGTGTTTTTGAGACGACCCCTACAACCCATTAAAAGCGTGGGGTAGGAATTCGTATTTTTATTAGTTATTTAAGTCTTGGGAATTTTTATTAGGAATTTATTATTTTTGTAATTAAGGACCACCATCCAAAAAAAAAATAATAAATAAATAAAAAAATTAAAAAAAAAAAAATAATGATAAGAAAGACGGTGGGTCTTGTGTTGATTGATTGCCTACACGCTTATAAAGGCTTGTATTTTATTTTTAATATTCTTATGAAGCCTAATGAAAAGGGCAAGAGTTGTGTTGAAAAGAAGCATATTTTGAGCTTCAATCGTGTTAAGTGGTTCGAGTTTAAAGTCGGTTATAGAGTCACGAGTTGAGAAATAGCCTACGATTAAAGGCTACGTTATGAGAGTTAAGTGAGGTTTTTATTTTTGAACGAGGTGAAGCAACTTGCTTCGCGATTAGATTAGGTTGAGTGAGCGATTAGCCACACGACTTATATATTCCATACCCGTCCAAAGAGCCTTAATTTACAACCCGTAAAGACCTTTTCTGATTCTTAGTTTTGATAGCACACTTAATTCGCGATTGAAAAGAGATTGATTTTCTGTGCTTATTTACTGTGCATGTAATTGTATGATTTGAGTGTATACACGTCCCATGCAGAAGATACTTGAGTGCTTTTGAGCGTACTTATATATATTATCCTTGGTGAGGAAGCATGATTTTATTTTGAAGCAACAATGTAATAATGGTTAAGTGTTTGACGTTGCATGACTTGTACCTATATTTTCAAAATTACTTATGTAGCATAGCACGACTCTTTGCTTGAACTTATTTTCATTCTAGTTATACTTCGAAATTATCGTTTGTTCGAGGACGAACAAACCAATAAAGCGTGGGGTAGTTGATTAGAGTAGATTTGTCCTTATTTTTATTAGCTTTTTAGTTCGTTTTTATATTTGTTTTTGGTATAAGTTGGATGATTTAGGCGTAATTCCGTAATTTTATAATTCCAGCTTATTTTACCGCATTTTGATCTTAATTATAGCAATTAGGTGATGTTTCGTTGTTTTTCACCTTACAGCTAAGTAACCGGAAGAGTTTAGCACGTAAAAGACGAAGATCGATGTTCAAGAATAGAAGAACAAGCTTTCCGGTGAAACGAGTAGCAAACGATCGAGAAACGGAGACCGACGCTCAGTCGCGTCGACTGACGCGACCGTCGACGCACGGTCGACGCGAGCCGATGCCAGCGAGTCATGGCCGCGTCAGTCGACGCAACTGCCGACGCTACGTTCTGAAGCGTCGATGTCGACGCACCAAGGTCGACGCAACGTCGACGCTAGCTGCTGAAGCGTCGATGTCGACGCACTCCGTCGACGCACCTGCCAGCCGACGCGCGCACCTGCTGACCACACCTGCCGAGCGCTGCCGACCAAGTCTGCCGAGTCCCGCCGAGCACCTGTTGCGCAGTCACGCCATCGACGCTCCGTCGACGCGACGGCCCAGAATTCGGAAATTAGGGTTTCTTGTGCGCCAAGACTTCTAATATCTATTTAAACCCTCATTATTTCGGGTTTTGAGGGGGGAAACCACCAGAGAGACGATATCCAAGGGTATTTTAGCGTACAACAACAATAATTCCACATCTTATAACAAGATTTGGAGACGCGGATCACGGATCGAAGTTCTACGCGTCCGAAACACCAATTTCGCACTCGAGAGTCCATTTTCGTCCAAGATCAGCGTTCAAACTCCGGAATAGCTGGAGCTTTTCATTGCTTTCCTTAGTTTCAATAAGTATTCCTAAACTCTTAGATAATTTTCTAGTTAATTGTTTAGATAAATTCTTCGTTAATTCTAGTTTTAATTAGTTCATTTATTTCTTATGCTTGGATATTGGATTTTGGTAATTTAGTTTATTTTTGCGATTTAGTTTATACTTAGTTATTGGTTCTTGGATTCGTATGATTCAATTGCTAGCGATAATCTCTTAAATTCATGCTTTTAGATATAATAAATTAGTTCTAGCCTTCATAGCATTAAATTGGTAATTTAGTTATACCTCTTAGTTGGTAATTTAGAATAATTAGTTTAATCAGCTTTAGTTTACTGCTTAGTTCGTAATTGATAATCTAGTTTAAAGTAATTAGTTTAATTAGTTTTAGTTTAAATTATTGCTTTAGTTATAATGATCAATTCAATCCATTTAAAACCCCAAATGTATATGTATGTTATTCGTAATTGAGAAAAACATCAGAAAGACCGAACAGTTGTTTCCTCGAGAGATACGACTCGAGTCAAACTCATCACCCTACAGTTATCTCGTACACTTGCGAGCAAACTGACGTGCTTTTAAATTATTTATTAAAATGGGGTGCACAAAAGTTTGAGTCAGTACCAATCACCACGACATTTCAAAACTACCTTCACGTACGTTTTAAAACTTTTCAAAAATCACCATCATATTTAAAAAAAATTAAAATCTATTATTGGAAGGACAAAACCTCCTGCTCGACGTCATACACCACGTCATCACCGAAGTATAAACCTACCAACCACAACATGTATACATTATTCACAAATCATAAAAACACACTCACACACACGACATTTCAAAGCCAATATCATCCACATAATTACATAATTAACTCCTAATGTAAAATTACTTATATAATTATTTCACTCTAAAAAATGTTCACCAAGAATGTTTGCCTCCTATTTAAATGATCCTGACCTGCTCCACAAAAATACGTTAGAAAGGACCACCGAAGGGATTTCCGGTGGAAATGACTTCGATGCTTAAGTCAGTTAAGCGGTTTGATATCGGAATAACCAAAGTGAGGAAAATGCTCAGAATGTCATACCCCTCCTTGGCCTCCTGGCCAAGATATTTATAAATCCACCCAGGTGGGGACACTTCCGAGATCCAGGAAATAAAACCCACAAATCTGGGGACGTTATACCGAATGACCTGATCAGGCTATTCTCTTCTGGAGTGACCTGATCAGGTAATTTGCTCGGGGAAGACCGAGGTCAACCCGATCACCAATTTCCTTGTATTCCCGACTTGACCTCAATAAAACATTATCCAGGGTATGAGGTCAGGCCATGACGCATCTTATCAAGTTACAAGCTTATCCCTCCATGCTCTCTTCCCTCCCTAGGGTCTTGGTTCAGGTCATCCCAACCAGTCTTGCCTAAGCTATTTTATGGCTTCCAGTTTCCTCAGGTCAGGTATGATTTAAGTCGTACCAATCACCCCCCCCCCCCCCCCCCTCTCCGCCGCCGAATGGTTGGGGTGAACTATAACGCCTCGGATTCCACCCCACCACTTGGGATGTACAACACGTCTCCTCAAGTACTGTACCCTGACACACATTAATGCAAAGATCCCACCAAATCCTCATTTTCCTGAAATATCATTTTCAAAACTTATCTTTTACCTTATTCCGCGGTCCATTCGCCTTTCTCCATTTATTTTATTTTTTTCTCCTTGAGAACTTTTCTGTTACCTTCTCCAGTCAAGGCTTTTCTCTCACCCTAAACCAGGTACTTTTATTTACCTGCGGATTTCAATTATGTCTTCTTCTTCCTCTTCCACAACGCGATTCGATTAACGGAATCACCTTGTCCCTGGCGATGGCTGGGACAACATCATTTCTACCATTAGCGATCGAACTCTCGGAGAGATAAGGTCCAAATTCCCAATTTCTGATGAATTTTCTTTCACCAACCCCGACTCCGGTGAAAGAGCATCCCGGCCTCCACTGGATCATCCAATGTTTTTTATCGATCAATTCCAGGCAGGGTTGAGTCTCCCCGTTCATCCTTTTATTTTAGCCGTATCTCAGATGTACCGGATTCCAATACATCAGTTTGTGCCTAATGCATTTAGGATAATGATAGGGTTTCATTTAGCGGCGCAGTTTTCTGGGATTATACCTACATCCCACCTATAATATTCCCTTTTCCAGGCCAAGAGATCATCCTATGGCTTTTTTTACCTATCAGCCCGAACTGGCGTACGATTCCTGATCGGGAATCCTTCCTCTAACAAGGCATGGAGGAAAATGTTTTTCTTTGTTAATCGTTCGAGCGATTGGGTTTTCCCCTTGACGCCCATAGTGCCCTTCCATCTCAAGTTCATTTATCCCGAGGAGATCAACCCCCTTCTCTGGAAAATACAATCCGTTTATTAAACCAAAGCATCTTTCACCTAACCAAACTCGTTACTTCCTCTGTCCTGAGCTTCTTCACTCCCGAGAGGAGACGGGTCCTTTATCCCCAGAGATTGGTATACCTAAGGAGCTAACTAGCTCTGCCTCTTATATTACATTCTCATGCTTAAGGGTTTGATGCCATCCCCGTATTCCTTTTATTAATCCTCCTGGTAAATTCTCTTGTAGTCACCATGATGAAGAAAATAATAGTAGCGCGTTTACAAGGATCTGCACCCAGCGCTGAAAAGAGCCCTCTCGGAGAGCCGGCTAGATCTTTAGGATCCACTGAGCCAGAAGTCTTGGCTAGGCCAGAGAGGGTAGCCCGGCCAGAGAAACCAATGAGCCACTACATCGACCTGACCACTCATTCTGACTCAAAGGATGAGCACGCGCTTGCCACGTGTAAGCGCGTCCGTACAAGGAAAGGGGCTACACCTTCGGGATCCAAAGTGGTCACCCCTAACTAGAGCTTTTTCAACAGCTCATATGTGTTGGAATGTCCTGGAGACGTGACGGTCCATTTCATTTGAGGGATATGCCCTTCCGTTGATTGCCGTGTCTTAGAAAAGTGGACAGATCATGAGTTGATAGAGTCTTTTTGCCAGGACGAGACTAAGGTCATCATCTGCTCTACTTACTTCCCTTCTGATTATTAGTTACTATTCTACTGCGCCCCCCCCCCCCCTTTCTTCTCTCTCTCTTTTTTTAGGCAACCGTCAAAAAGGGCCATACTGGTGGCACGGGCTCAGGGTTCTTTGATGAATGCCAATCTGGCTAAAGAACATGCGGCCCTGAAGGAGAGAGAGCAGAGGTTGATAAGCCGTTTGAAAGAAAGGGGTGCTGAGTTGAAGGCAGCCCAGACCGAGCTGCAGAAAGCTCAGGAGGGAGAAGGAGAAGCACGAGCTGAAGCTTTCTTTCAGGCGGAAGAGGCTAAGGCAAGGATTAGTGAAGCTCGGGCTATGGGTCAAGCTGAAGGGAGAGCTGAATTCCTAAACTAAGAAGAGGGGCAGAGGCTCATCCAAATGACTCGAGAAATGACCAAGCGGGACTTTCTCCATTCGATTGAGCTATATGATATCCTCGTGCCCAAAGCCGAGGTGTTCTATCACTTTGGCTTAGACGCCTAAGAGAAATTGTATGTAGAAAATCCTTCTGCTCCTTTCAACTGTACTATCCCCTTGAAGGATCCTCCTGAGCCCACTAGCTTTACCGACGCCGAGGAGGATGACCAGCTTCACCAGCTCGGGCCCCTAAGTTTGCAGAGCGTGTCCTTTAGACCTTCCATGCTTCTTCTTCAAACTCCTCTTCCCCCCCCCCCCCCCCCCCCCCCTAAGCAGTCGTTGACCCTTGACTTACCAGTAACTGTTTCTTCTCCCACCTTTTCTAATCTGGGTGAGCTTCAGAGCCGAACTCAGTTTGAGCAAGATTTTGGAGTAGTTGCCAGGGTGACTGAGCAGATCGGGGGAGAGATGGGCACGGAGGATTATGGGGCTTAGGATGGTTAGCTGTTTGGGTCGTTTGTAGCTTGATCTGTATTTTTATTTTTGGCCTGTACTAAACAATTCTTTCTTCTTATTACTGCTTTTGTCGTTTTGTAATATTTTAGGGTTTCCTTAATATAAGGAAACCCTAGTACTATTTCGTGTACTATGCGTTTTCCCTTTTATATATGCCTCTTTTCTATATGCATTTTTATTATGGCTTCAACATCTTCGATTGAAGAGATAGAAACTCTGATAAAGAAAAACCTCTCCCTTTTAAACGAAAGTTTCCATCTTTCTGAGGAGAATGCTCAGCTTCGTGAAAAATTCTCCCAATTGCACAAAATCTTGGAAAAGAAGAGGCAGAAGAAACGCCACTACAAACACAAGTGGGCTGAACTTCACCAACTGAATCGTCAGCTTCAAGAGGAACGGGCCGATCTGCTCAAATCAGTATGCCATTTGACCGCCGCCACTGGAGACACTTATTCTGAAACCGAGCCGGCGGATAGGTACTGCGTCGCCTTCACAAAATCAAGCGGGAGCTCTGGCACATCCGACGAGTCTTACCCCCTGACCAGAGGACCTCCTCGTCCCATCCTTAAGGCCTTTCTGGGCAAGTTTTTACCTTGATGTCACAAGCGTTGTATTTTCCTGATAACCCATGGGGTTTCATGCCTTATAGTTTCTTTGAATAATGTCAAGGTTTTTTGTAATTGGATCAACTTTATTTTCACAAAGGTTGTTTTTACCTTCGAATAAATTTCTGAGCTCTTACCTTTGCTTAATTAATTGGGCATCTTTGTAATGTTTAACCCTGGCAATTGGGTCAGGCTACATTTTGGGGTGTCCATCCCTTGGCCAATTGGGCCAAATTTTGGGGCTCATGCCCTCAATTGAAAATCAAGTCAGGTTGGTCTTGGCCAATCGGGACAAACTTCTGGGGCTCATGCCCTCAACTGACAATCAGGTCAGGTCGATTTTGGATATCCATCCCTTGGCCAATTGGGCCAAATTTTTGGGGCTCATGCCCTCAATTGACAATCAGGTCAGGTCGATTTTGGATATCCATCCCTTGGCCAATCTGGCCAAGTTTTGGGGGCTCATGCCCTCAACTAACAATCAGGTCAGGTCGGATTTGGGATATCCATCCCTTGGCCAATGGGGCAAATTTTTTAGGGCTCATGCCCTCAACTGACAACCAGGTCAGGTTGGTTTTGGCCAATCGGGCCAAATTTCTAGGGCTCATGCCCTCAACTGACAATCAGGTCAGGTCGATTTTTGATATCCATCCCTTGGATAATCGGGACAAAATTTTGAGGCTCATGCCCTCAATTGACAATCAGGTCAGGTCGGTTCTGGGATATCCATCCCTTGGCCAATTGGGCCAAACTTTTAGGGTCATGCCCTCAACTGACAATCAGGTCAGGTTAGTTTTGGGATATCCATCCCTTGGCCAATCGGGCCAAATTTTTAGAGCTCATGCCCTCAACTGACAATCAGGTCAGGTTGGTTTTGGGATATCCATCCCTTGGCCAATCGGGCCAAATTTTTGGGGCTCATGCCCTCAACTGACAATCAGGTCAGGTTTTCTGGATCACAAGTCAAGCAAATCAGAATTTTTAAATAATTAGGTACATTAATTTTACACATGGTATTTTCGTAAGTTTGATACATTCCATGGTCGTGGAAGCTTAACTCCATCCATTTGTTCAAGCTCATACACTCCTCCGGCAAGAATTTTGACGATCTTGTATAGACCCTGCCAAGCAGCATCCAACTTACCTCTAGCTTTTCCCAAATCAGCTCGGCGGAGAACCAGATCTCATATTCAAAATTGTCGTTTGACCACCAATTTGTTATAGGTTGCTCGAATCCTTCCCTGCATGTGTTCCATTTTTACGGAGGCTCGTTCCCTCTTCTCTTCTATCAAATCCAATGCCTCTTGTCTCAACAGCTCGTTTTGTCATCAAAACTCTATATTCGATGAATTTCCACCCCCAATCTCTGTGGGGATCACCGCATCCATGTCGTACACCAAACTGAACGGTGTCTCTCCCGTGCTCTCTTTAGGAGTAGTTCGATATGCCCACAGGGTCGAATCGAGCTCTTCTACCCACTTGCCTCCCGACCTGTCTAGGCATGCCTTAATCCCTTGCACTAGGATGCGATTAGTGACTTCGACCTGGACATTCGCCTGAGGGTGATATACGGATGTGAAGTGCTGCTTTATCTTCATCTTGGTACACCAGTCCCAAATCCGAGCTCCCATAAATTGGGTGATGTTATCTGATACCAATATCCTTGGGACACCGAATCGACACACCACATTTTTCCAGAGAAAATGCATTACTACCTCCTCTGTGATCTTTGCTATAGCTTCAGCCTCCACCCATTTACTGAAATAGTCTATAGCCACTATTAAAAAATATTCTGACCTAGAGCTGTAGGGAAAGGTCCAACAAGATCTATCCCCCACTTTGCAAAGGGGCATGGAGAGCTCATTGACATGAGCTCCGCCGTAGGTCGATGTATGATGGGAGAGTGCTTCTGGCATTTGTCACATGCTTTCAAAAAGTTTTCTGCATCTTGCCTAAGCTATGGCCAAAAGTATCGTACTCTCATTATCTTACTTGATAATGTCCTGGCCCCCATGTGGTTACCGCAGTACCACTCATGAATTTGAGAACATGTGCACCTTATTTCGGACTAAAGCACCGCAAAAGAGGTTGTCCAAAACCTCTCCTGAACAGCTCTCCTTTTATTAAACAGAACCAGGACGACTTGACCCATATTTTTGATGCTTCATTCCTTTCACTTGGCAGTTCTCCTTTTTCCAGGTATGCCTTAATGGGGGAGCGCCAACCTTCATCCTCTTCTAACGCGTTTACTTCCTTTTCCCTAAACTCTCGATACGCCATGAGCAAGGTGATTACTCTCTCTTGACAATCCATTGTCGAACTGGCGATCTTGGCCAAGAAGTCTGCTCGGCCATTCTCTTCATGGGGAATTTAGGATACACTCAAGGCGTCCATGGTTTGGCCATCTCATGAAATTGGGCGAGGTAATTTCGCATGTGTTCTTCCCTTGTATCAAATTCTCCCTTTATCTGCTTATACACTAGTTTAGAGTCCACACATGCCATATCAGCTCTGCCCCCATCTTCTTATCCATCTGTATCCCTCTCAACAAGTTCTCATACTCTGCCCTATTATTGGACAAATAATAATTTAGTCGCACCGCGTATTCAGTGGTTACTCCTTCCGGGTCTGTCAGTACTATTCCTACACCACAACATAGGTTTCCCACTGACTCGTCAGTGTATATTATCCATTCCTTCTTCTCTTCGAGAGAGCTGGTCATTTCTTGCATCAAGTCCACCAACGCTTGAGCCTTGATTGTTGTTCGCCCCTCAAAGCGTATATCGAACTCACTGAGCTCGATAATCCATTTTACCAGACGTCATGAGACTTCTGGTTTGCTCATGATTGCTTTCAAGGGCAAATTAGTCTTAACTATTATCTCGTGTGAAAGAAAATAAGGTTGTAGTTTACGGTCTGTCCCAACCAGAGCTAGCATGGCTCGATCTATCTCAACATATCAGAGCTCGGCATCATGTAATACTTTGCTCCAATAATATACTGGTTTCTGCAGCTTACCCTCTTCTCTAAGCAAGATCGTGCTCACTGCGTGCTTACCTACAAACAGGTATATGATCAAGAGCTCTCCCGAGACCGGCTTGGTAAGTAGCGACATGCTGACCAAATGATCCTTTAACTTCTGAAATGCAGCCAGGCATTCTTTGTCCCATTTTAATCGGGCTTTCTTTCGCAAAGCTCGAAAAAATGGCAAGCTCTCCTCCGCTGAGCGAGAGACAAACCTGCCCAAGGCTGCTATTCGTCCTGCCAAACATTGCATTTCTTTAACATTCTTTGGAGGTTGCATATCCATAATGGCTTTTATTTTCTATAGATTAGCCTCTACCCTTCTCCTTGACCATATAGACCAGGAACTTCCCAGCTCTTACCCCAAACGCACATTTCTTGGGATTAAGCTTGATTTTGTATCTTCTTAAGGTATCAAAAGTCTCCTTCAGGTCATCAACGTATGAGGCTGCCTTAGCACTTTTAACCAACATGTCATCTACGTACACCTCATGTTCCGCCCGAGCTGGGCTTTGAACATCTTGTCTACCAGCCGTTGATACGTGGTTCCTGCATTCTTTAGTCCAAACGGCATGACCACGTAATAATTCGTTCCTCTCGGGGTTATAAAACTGACCCGTTTCCAATCCTCCTTGGCTAACCTGATCTGATGGTACCCCTGAGAAGCATCAATCATGCTGAGCAGTTCACAGCCTGAGGTAGAATCTACAAGCTGATCTATCCTTGGTAATGGATAATGATCTTTGGGGTAGGCGCGGTTAAGATCTCTGAAGTCAATACACATCCGCCAATCTTCTTCTGTTTTCAGTACTAATACCGCATTTCAAAGCCATTTTGGAAATCGTATATCTTGGATGTGTTTGGCCCGCAACAGCTTGTCCACCTCTGCCTCAATGATGGCCTCTTTCTCTGGGCCAAAGTTTTGCTTTCTCTGTTTCACCGGCTTTGCTGCGGGGTTAATGTTGAGGTGATGCTCAGCTATTGCTGGGTTAATTCCCACTAAATCCTGGGGAGACCAGGCAAAAACATCCCTATTGTTTCTCAAGAAGGCTACGAGCTCAACCAGCACCTCCGGGTTCAAGGTCGTTCCCACCAGCATGACCCGGGTATCGTCCCCCGGGACTATCTCTATCGTCATCAAATTTTCTTCATGTGGATCCAGCTCTGGTGCAATCACCTCAGTCCTAGGTTTCTTGGACCTTCTCTCCTCTCCATCTCTCCGAATACTCTCCACATATGCCCTGCGAGACGCATACTGGTCCCCTCGGACTTCACCAACCCCGTCTTTAGCAGGGAAATTAAAATTCATATGGTAGACTGAAATAACTGCCTGGAACTGGCTCAATGATGGTCTACCTAACATGGCATTATATCAAGATGGGGAATCTACCTCCAAGAAGCGTACTGATCTGGTTTTCCTGAACGGATCCTCTCCCAGCGAGGCTAGGAGGTTTACTGCTCCCAACGACCGCAGAGCTCCCCCGGCAAAATGGACCAATGAGGTCGTGACCTCCTCTAATTCTATATCCAAGTTCATTTTCTTAAAGTAATCGTAAAACAGAATGTCCCCAGAGCTACCCGTATCCACAAAGACTCTTCGCACGTTGTAGTTAGCGATGGTGGCAGTTATTACTAAAGCGTCTATATGAGGTGCAAGAATACCATTCTCGTCCTCGGATCCAAAGTAGATGTTTGGCCTCGGGGCTAACTGTCCGACCTCACTTGCCTTTCTTGACAGATCTCTCGTAGCTCGCACGTAATTATTCTAGGCACGTCGTGAGTGCTCGTCCTAGTCCCCTCCTGTAATCATTTGGATTTCTCCCCTTATCTCCTGGGCTTGGTTTTCTCTTTTCCAGCTACTACGGGTACCCTCTTGCTCACGCCTATTCCCCTTGCGTCGGTCTCATCTAAATGGGTTAGATCTGGGCTCTTCCCTCCTTACGTGCACGAACTCTTTAAGGTGCCCTTCCTGCACCATCCGCTCTAGCTCATCCTTCAGATGCGTGTACTGGTCTGTGTCATGACCATATTCGTTATGATACCTGCAGAATCAGTCAGATTTATCCTTTTTCGGCTTTTATGCGTATGTTCTTGGCCATTTGAGGTCAAAATGTCGTTCAATAGCTTGAAGTAACTCCCCCTGTGGCAAGGCTAGGGGTGTGTACTTACCAAACCTAGGTCATCCCCCTCCCAAGTCAGTTCTGGGTTTCTTCAGTTGTGCCTTCTTGTCCCTATCAACTCGCTCTCGTCGTCTATCCCCATCATCATTCAGTCTTAAGGCTTCCTCCAGATGTATATATTTTTCATCTTGTGCTAGGAGTTCGCCGAACGCCTGAGCTTGTTTAACCACCAGCGATTGAAAGAACTCTCCCTTCCTTAGTCCCTAAGCCAGGGCGTTAATCAAAAGATCCTCAGATGCCGATGGTATTTCCAGTTTGGCATCCGTGAAATGCTTAATGTATCCCCTCAGGACTTTTCCCTCTTTTTGCTTCAAGCTAATCAGCTCCAATGACATCATCTGGTATTTCCTACAACTAGTAAACTGGTGCAGGAATGCCTAGATGAACTGATCAAAGTTGCTAATAGATCGAGGTGGCAACTGGCAAAACCATAGCTGGGCTGATTTGGTGAAGGTCGTCAGAAAGACCCGGCACATCACCGCATCAGAGAATTTATGTAAAGTAGCCGCGTTCTCAAACCGGCAAAAGTGATCCCATGAGTCTGTCATTCCATTATATTCGAAGCCCAGAGAATGGTAAGAAGTTGGCAGGTTGTCCATCTTGACGTTCTCTGTGAATGTGGTGCTTGCTTAACCTCCCTGACCTCTTTTTGCAAATTCTGCATCTGCTCAGTGGGTCGGGGTTGGTCTTGCTGGAAGTGTCACTGTCTGAGCCAAAAGAGCTCGACTCCTCATTATGAGCAGGAGTTCTGGTCCTGCGTTGGGTGGTCCGGCCTGGTTCTACCTCCGGCAGTTGAGTTACTTTAGGAGGGGGTGTTGAAAGCTCGGCGAGTTTCTTTTCCACGGCTGCCTCCACCGCTTTGCTGATGAGGTTAGATATTTGTCGCAGGAAGTTATCATTCAGCAATCCACCATCAGCATGTGTCGTTGCTCCCTGAGGAGGTTACTTTACCTAGCTTTTGCCGATGTCCTTTCCGCCACCGGAACCCCCATCGGTGTGGCCAAACTTGGTGTACCGCCCAGCTCCACCACGAGATTTTGCCTGAGTCCATCTGATTTCATGATTTTGTCTCACGTCTTAGCTTGATTCCACTCTTGCCACAGACGACGTCAATTTTTTCACCCTAAGAAATGTTCACCATGAATGCCTGCCTCCTGCTGAAATGATCCTAACCTGCTTTACAAAAACACGTTAGAAAGGACCACCGGAGGGATTTTCGATGGAAACCTCTCCGATGCTTAAGTCAGTTAAGCGTTTTGATATCGGAATAACCAAAGTGAGGAAAATGCTCAAAATGTCATACCCCTCCTTGGCCTCCAAGCCAAGATATTTATAAATCCACCCAGGTGGGGACCCTTCCGAGATCCCGGAAACAAAACCAGCGAATCTGGGGCCGTTATATCGAATGACCTGATCAGGCTATTCTCTTCTGGAGTGACTTGATCAGGTAATTTCCTCGGGGAAGACCGAGGTCAGCCCGATCACCAATTTCCTTTTATTCCCAACCTGACCTCAATAAATCATTATCCAGGGGATGAGGTTAGGCCAGGATGCATCTTATCAAGTTACAAGCTTACCCCTCCATGCTCTCTTCCCTCCTTGGGGTCTTGGTTCAAGTCATCCCAACCAGTCCTACCTGAGCTATTTTATGGCTCCCAGTTTTCTCAGGTCAGGTATGTATTTGGGTCGTACCAATAATTAACCCCTAATTAAATTATAATTAGGTAATTAACTCTTAGAGAAAAATCTTTTTTACCTCCTGAACTATGGGCATTTTGACACTTTACCTCCTAAACTTCTTTTTCATGCAAATTACCTCCTAAACTGTACGAATTTTGCACTTAACCTCCTAAACTCCCATTTTTGGTCGAAAATCTAGCCGGATCTTACTCGTTTGACATGCACGCTAACATACTCCCGCTCAAAATAATGGCGCATGAGCACTACGTAGGTTCCAAATCCTACGTGTACACATATATTAATGTGAACATTATCTTAATAGGTCACACGAGTGCTCACATGCCATTGTTTTAAGCAGGARTCATAAGTAAGAGATGGAAAGTCRGTTTTACCCCTTATATATAAGCGTGCATGTCACACGAGTGAGATCCGACCAAAAKTTCCACAAAAAATGAGAGTTCAGGAGGTTAAGTGCGAAATTCGTACAGTTTAGGAGGTAATTTGCACGAAAAAAAAGTTTAGGAGGCAAAGTGTCAAAATGACCCTAGTTCAGGAGGTAAAAAAGATTTTTCTCTTAACTCATAATTACATAATTACCTCTAACTTAACTCTAATTAGGTAATTAATCCCTAAAATAAACCCTTATTATATAATTATACCCTAGTTGAATACCAATTACCTAATTAATATTAATTGAAGTCAATTATACATATGTAAACCATAAATGGCCCCTAAATCCTAAATGAAATCCTAATTATAAAATAACCTCTAAACTAAACCCTATTAAATCATGAATTATAATTAAATCATAAACTCTAATTAATTAATAAAATAATTAAACCATAATTTAAAAATAATTAAAAATATAAAAAAAAGATATTATTCTAGTTGGTGAAGGTGGCGGTAGTCGATGGAGGCGGTGGTGGCTGGAGCTGGTGAAGGCGGTGGCTCATTGGCGACCGTTCGGTGGTGCTTCGTTGGCGGCAGTGGCTCGGTGGCAAGTGGCTTGGTAGTGGCTGGAGATGGTGAAGGTGGTGTCTCGGTGGGTTGATGACCGCATCCGTGAATGAGGTACCCTCCGTGCTGGCACCATGCCTGCACTCGCCATCTTTCTCTTAACCTCCCTGACCTCTTTCTGCAAGTTTTGCATCTGCTCAGTGAGGTCTGGGTTGACTTTGCTCGATGTTTCACTTTCAGAAGCGGAGAAACTCTCCCCCTCTTCCGGGAGAGGAGTTCAGACCGTGCGCTGGGTTCTCGGTGGCTTCGTCTCCGGCGGCGGGGCTACCTTGGAGGGGGGGGGGTGTCGAGAGCTCAACGAACCTTCTATCCACCGCTACTTCCACCGCCTTGCCAATGTGGTCAGACAATTGCCTTAGGAAGGAATCGTTCAGCAAACCGCCATCAGTTTGTGTGGCTCCACTAGAAGGAGGTTGCGTTGCGCCTGGTCTAGCTGCCGTCGACGGTTCTGCTGCCCCTGGGCGCTTGTCGGTGTGACAGAGCTTGGCGTGCCACCCAGCTCCGCCACCAAATTCCGTCGAAGTTCATCTGATGCCATGGTTTTCTCACGTCTTAGCCCTAGATTTCCCAAATACGGCGCCAATTGTTTCACCTAAATAACTTTCCACCATAGAAACTGCACCTCCACCTGAGAATTTCCCGACCTGCTATGCACAAAACACGTTAGAAAGGACCAACGGGGGTTTTCCGGTGGAAACCTCTCCGATGCTTAAGTCAATAAGCATTTTGATCGGAATAATCTAAAGTAAGAGAAGAATGCTGGGAAAATCCTACATCTCTCAGCTTTGGGGCTGAGATATATATAGTTTTCGCCCGGTGGGGACCTCTTCCGGAATCTCGAAAACAGAAAGCCCGCTAATCTCGGACCGTTACATGGGCTTACTTGACCCGGAAGCTTCCTTCTGGCACACAGGTCAGCTCTTCCCATGGGGCCCTCTTCAGGATCTCGGAAACAAACCCGTGAATCTGGGGCCGTTATACGGGTCATCCTAACCTAGAAGCTTCCTTCCAGCGCATAGGTCAGCTCTGTCATATGGGGGTCTTCTCTATTCCTGACTTGACCCTTTGAATCCTTAATCAGGGCCCCCAACTAAGGTTAGGCCAGTCCTTGTCAGGTTATGCTCATCAATCCTGTTCTCCTCATGCCACATATTCCGGCTCATCCCAACCATTCTTTGTCCGAGTCATGTGGGCAACATCTACCCACTTAGGTCATATCATGAATAAATATATTTATCGATCAATTAGTGTTTCTCGTGATTCTAAAACAACGAAAGTAACCTCGTGGTATCTTTACAAAAATAACGACCTTCATTAATTATGTTTGCAATAGAATAAGTTGATAGGTCGTATCGTGGAACTATTGATCATATTACACGATATATGTTAATAAATACATGTTCGATGATAAATATATAGTAAATCTATGTTAAATACATTTTAATTGCGTCAATGATATTATATGATTTATTTTAATTATTTATTTTAATTTTTCTATTTTTTTTTTATTTTAAGGGAGCGAGGGCAAGTCTTGCTTTCGGTGATTGTCGAGGGAAATAAAATCCCCTCGGTATTTTCCAAGGGAAAATAATTTCCATCGGTATTACCAAGGGTAAAATGATTCCCTCGACAATTTTGAAGGAATATTGCACTCGGTATACGTGACCTTGAAAACCCTTGAATATTGTCTTCTGTAATAGCGGCGGAAAACATTGGCGCCGAGTTACTGAAAGATTTACCGAGAATGCCAATACCGAAGGTTATTCCCCTCAGTAAAATATGTCTTTGATATTACCGAGGGTAATTTCCCCCAGTATTTTACTATTATTTGTAGTGGAATCGTCATCACTCGCTACCATCAAGGGCAACCAGGTGCAAATTCCCTGAGTTTTATTTTCTTAGTTAGTATTATATATGAGGTATTTTTATAGAAAAACTTATAGGGACTTTCGTGAGAAAATATTTATTTGAGAATTTCTAAATATAAAATAAAATATTAATTCGGTTTGTAAAAGATTTTCCCTCTAGTTTTTATCACAATACTTTGCGACTTTCTGACAACTTTAAAACTACATGAAAAAGTGAAGTGTAATAATAAATTTTTTTTAGTTTGAAATAGATTGGTGAGCTACTCAGCTCCCTCAAAACAGATTGAAATCGAGAGACATTTTGATTATCCATCAGTGTAATTGCTTGTCAAGTTAACCTTACTCTTACATATTTTAAGTGTTGAACAAGTTTGTTAGCCAATAAATTTCATTAAGGGTGCATTGCATAACCGAATTAGAGATGCATTTATGAACAATATAATCTCAATAACATTAACTAGAAGAAAATATTACAATAATTTCAAAATATGAAAAATCGTTGAATGTTGTTGTAATTTCTAGAAATGTTTGTGTTATTTATTTGAGTTTTATGAAATAGTATTATTAATGATATTTTAATTGTTTAAAAATAAGTACTTTAAATATAATTTGGTGTGTTTTAAATCTCGCCCCTCTTTCTTCTAATGCATAACTTCGCCATTGACCACCCGACCTACCTATAACATCATGTTCCTTGGGAATTGGCTTTATCCCTATGTTATAGAGCAAAGTTGTTAATATTATTTTTAGGCTCGCTAAACCCTGTAATTAAAAGCTTGTGTTTTTTCTTTTTACAAAATAAAAATAAAAATTGATATTTAGAACACATATTCCAATCACCCCTATATATTAATGCAAAATTCTCTTAATTTATGTGCCTACTTCGTATGTTATGTTTGAAAATAAAAGATTTTAGTGTTTTGTTGTTTATGTGTCATATGAGCCTAATATTTACCTAATTTAATAAAAAAAAAATTATTATATCTTACCTAATTTAATCTTTGAATTTTATTATATTTTACCTGATTTAATATTTTTCT
Source organism: Phtheirospermum japonicum (assembly GCA_014905375.1). Lineage (NCBI taxonomy): Eukaryota > Viridiplantae > Streptophyta > Magnoliopsida > Lamiales > Orobanchaceae > Phtheirospermum > Phtheirospermum japonicum. The sequence goes on from BMAC01000459.1 coordinate 423,424, forward strand.
TTTATTATATTTTACCTACCTCAATATTTTCCTTTTACTATACTACTATAAAAATATAAATAAGTCATAAATAATTAATAAAAATATCTAAATTAGTTATCTTAATTAAAAGACAAATTACATATGAAATAATTTTAATTAAAAAAATTAATTATGAAAATAGTTAATTAGGTTGTATTTATAACAGAAGTGAAAATAATTTTTTATTTTTTTGCAATTCAAAATATTTTATATAGGTCAATTACGAGTTATTTGTAATAATCTAAGTATTAGCGATGATTTCAATCTAAATATAAAAATATAAAATTATATAACAATAATTAATAAATATTGATTGTCTTCAGTACAATGCGACACAGGTTGAAATTATGCAATTTTTTGAATTTTTTAAGTATGTAACTAATAATTATTAACGGATTTAATTTAAATATTAATATATAATTTTTTCTTAATAATAATAACTAATTAAAAGGTGTTAGACATAAGTTGAGAATGTGACATCTTTTGAATTTTTCTAAGTATGTAAATAAAATTATTAATGAATTTAATCTAAACATTAAAATATAAAATTATTTAATAATAAAAATAATTATAAATAAATTAGAGATGTACAAGGTAAGGGTTGATAATATATCATTTGAATTTTTATTTTAAATTAAAACTCAATAATTATCACAAATATTTTTTGTATTTTTTTTGATAATTATGTGCAATACAAATAGTAAATTGTTAAATTAGTAAATTATTAATACAAATAGTCAAGTACAATTTAATAGTCATGACACGAGAAATGTTCTTTTTAAAGTTATCTGACCTCATAGAGTTGTTATTGGGACAACCCGATATCAACTTTTATATTTTATTTAAGTAAAGAACACTTGTGTCAAGTCAGATTAATAGGTTATGACCCGTCAGACACCCAAAATTATGATGTATTGGTTCTTCGTAAACTTCTGAACCGTTAATATGATGTGTAGGTTTTTTTATTATAATTTATTGACGTTACTATGATATAAAATTATACCCTAATGGATGATCCGTCAGTCCGATATAATAAAAGTGTGACCCTTTATTTAACAAGTCTTATTGCGCCGACCTGATAGTGGCCTGAACCCGATAAGCAAAGGGTGTGATCCTACAATTTCGTACTCCCTCCGTCCCAAAATGATAGTCCTGCGGTTGATTTCACACAAATTAGAAATGAGTAATTTATATAGTTAAGTCATTAATTTAGTTAGTGTTTTTTTTCAATTATACCCTTTTTGAATTTATTAATGTCAATTAATACTTATAAAAATCAGTGTTGGAATTAGTATATTTGTTATTGGAATAGTAAGATTTTACATTGTAATCATCAATTTTCAATTTATGATATGTTAAATATAGTAACTGGACTATTTTTGTTGGACGGACAAAAATAAAATACTGAATTATCTTTGTGGGACGGAAGGAGTATCATGTAATTGTCAATCAATCGTATCACGTCTCAAATTATCACATCCAGTGGCACGGTGGGGAGATTTTCCAAATGATCACCTAGAAGAGGAAGAGAGAGAGAGAGAGAGAGGGAGAGCAGGAATTCAAAGCTCATAAAAATTTGGTTGCTTTTAATGAGTGAGGCAGTTGTGAGGTTTTAAAGTGGCTTTGTAGTTGAGAGGAATGGGTTTGTGTAGCAGTAATAATAATATATAGTCCTATGTTCATTCATAGATCATGGGACGTGGTCTGGTCTAATTCAATGGCCGTGAAAGTGTAGGAAAGTGCCTTTAAAGCTTGTTTGTTTTGGGGGGTAAAAATTGAAATCCGATTTTTCGAAAGTTGGGAGTTATGAATGCCCATTAAAGAACCCATAGGCCATTACATTTACACCCTCTCTTCAACTGCAACACCCTCTCCCATTTAATGACACCCTTCAAATTAAAGATTTCACCGCCATTTAATGATTTCCCAATTTGAGAGTTTTTTCTCATTTAAATAATTCAAAGGTTATATTTACAATTCACTTCTATTTATTTTTCTCTCAAGTACTTCAATTTATTTTTTAAAATAAATTACTCGATCATCCATTATTATTATACATTTTCTTATAAATTTTACAATTACATTATTCACATAATCTAACCATCAATCATTATTTTAGTATTATTTTTATTAAATTAATTTTAATTATTATATTCTCATCTCAACTACATTCACACACTTAAAAAAATATTTTTCTCTATAATTTTCTCCCATTATTTCCACTAATTTCAAAAGTTTCCAAAATAAAAACATATACAAATTGCTCTCTGATAAATTCAACACGAGAGAAGAAATAAGAAAATTTCTTTTTTATTTTCTGTGTCTGTTGAAGATGGGATAAGCCCATATTATATATATACAACTACAACTCCTTTAATTTAGTAAACAGAAACTAACTTGCCAACTATACAAATATATTATACAAAAAATACGAAGAAATAAATCAAAACAAATATTCGGTTGTGAGTAATGTACATGAAAGGATATTGCAAATCTCAATACTTCCTAGTGAAAACGTCCGCAATCTGATTAGAAGTCGATATTTGCCGAGGCTCTATATCTCTAGACTTAACACGTTCCCTCACAAAATAACAGTCCATTGCGACATGCTTCGTTCTTTCATGATAAACCGGATTGTTCGCAATATGTCATGCAGCCTGATTGTCACCGTAAAGTGGAGTAGGCTCTGTTTGTCGTGCTTCAGAATCGATCATCAACCATCGAAGCCACAAGATTTCACTACAGTGGTAGCCATCGCACGATACTCAGCTTCGGCAGATGATCGTGAGACCACGGTCTGTTTTGTGGTGCGCCAAGAGATGGGCGATCCTCCTAGCAAAATAAAATAACCCGTCCTGAAACGCTGTGTCATTGGGAAGCCCCCCCAGTCCGAATTACAGTACGCGACAAGCCTTAAACTTCCAGCAGCTGGTAAGTACAAACCTTGTCCAAGGGTTCCCTTGAGATAGCGAACAACTCGTAGCGCTGTTAAAAGAGTTTTAGTGGTGATGAGTAAATCATCGGGTTCATTGGCTCGATATTATCGGAATTTGATTCAATTGCAAGTTTCAAGGTGTTTCAAGCTTGAAAAATAAAAGGAAAATAAAAATAAAGCAATTAAAATAGCTAAACTAAGCTAGAAATTTAAATAACAAGTTGGTAGGATGCCTCTTCGGATGCCTCAAATAGAAAATGCAAAGCAATAAAGGAAATAAGCAAGAAAATGCATTATTTCACCAAGTACAAGTATGCATGCACAAGGTTCAACTATGCATAAAATCCTAAATAAAGCAAATTAACTAAAATTGAAAGTATGAATGGATAAAGCAATGGAAATTAACAAGAAAGTTCAAAACTTTATGAAGAATAACAAGTAATGAAGACTAGATCTAAGATTAAGTATGAAACAAAGCACAAAAATTTAATTCAAAATAAAGCATGTGTAAAACTCAAAATCAAGATGATCCAAGATCCGATCTATGATCTAGATGTGTCACTCATCTAGATTCCATAGCCAATTCATATGTTTCATCATGAATTCAAGGTGCTAAGGCTAAAAGCATATCCAAGCTTTTGGATTCTCTCTTTAATTCTAGTAAGCTTTCTTTTAATTTCATGCTTTGTTCTTCATTTGTTTTATGCTTTTTGTCTTAGGTATTAGAAGTTGTGCTTGATCTTGTGAATTGGCTATGAATCCTAGTTGAGTGACACATCTAGATCATAGATCAAGTCCTTGATTTGTTTAATTTCAAGTAATTTCATATGTTTTCATGCATTTTTCTTCATTTC
>BMAC01000459.1:435279-448798 GCA_014905375.1 Phtheirospermum japonicum
AAGGTTGTGTGTCTTTGCGGAATACCCACATGGGCAAAAGGTTTTACAAAGTGTACGACATTGAGAGTAAGAAAATATACACTTCTCGGGATGTGAAATTCTATGAAGATGTTTTCCCATTCTCGTCACAGGTTAACAAAATTCCACAAAATCAAAATATTTCCTGTGATGTGCGATTGAATTTGATCAGCTTGTTGAAAGTGGATGCACCAAAATACAATGTGAAGAAAATGAGGGCGTGGTTGTGGTTGGTGGAGAAAATGAGCAGAATGGTGCACGACATAGTAGTAGGGTTAGGCGACAGCCATCTCATCTTCAAGAGTACGAAGTCGAGTTACCAAGATCTATAGACCACACGCAGCCCGCGTCCAATTTCGTTCCCTCGACGGTACACCCTCTCACTAATTTCATTTCTTATGATAAGTTTTCTACTACTCACAGATGTTTCTTGACTGCCATCAATAATATTGATGAGTCGAAATTTATTCACAAGCAGTCAAATCACAAGAGTGGTGTGCTGCAATGAAAAGGGAAATTAATGCATTAGAAGCAAATGGAACATGGAGCATAGAACCATTACCCCCGGGTAAGCGTGCTATCGACTCAAATGGGTTTATAAGGTGAAGTATAAACCTACTGGAGAAGTCGAGCGGTATAAAGCACGGCTCGTTGCCAAAGGTCGATTCGGCAACGCTCGGCAGATGCTGGCAGGTCTCGGCAGGACCACTCGGCAGTGCTCGACAGCTGCCGGCAGGTCTCGGCAGCTGCGCGCGGGAGTGCTCAGTTCGGGCCGACTCGCTTTGATTTTCGGGCCTCGATGCCTCCACCTATAAAATGTGAATTTAAAGCATAAAAACCATGATTTACCACAAACCTCAAGCTAACCGGACTATTTAACCAAATTAAATATAAAATTAACAAGAAACACGAAAAACAATAAAATGAGAAAATAAACGTATAACCTAACGAAACTCGATTAAAAACTACTAAAATCAACATAAAATCCTAATTAAAATCACAAGGAAAAACGCAACAATTACATGCAAAACAAGCGCGGCATGTGTGATTGGCGAGGTGATGACACGAATTGGCTTAACACATTCGTAGCGTACAAGATATCTGGCCGTGTCACCGTGAGATAAAGGAGTCTCCCAACAAGACGACGGTACTGCAACGCATCCACCATTACTCCATTTTCATCAAGGGTGTAGTTGGTATTTTGCTCCATGGGAAACAAGCTGGGACGACATCCCTCCATGCCACAATCCTTTATATATCAAGGGTGTATATACGTTAACTCAACACAACACCCTTATCCGAGCGTGCTACCTCAATGCCCAAGAATTACTTCAAACGACCGAGGTCCTTTATGATAAACATATGATCAAGATACGCCTTGATCTCCTGAATTTTCTTGGCATCGTTGCCAGCGAGAATCATATCATCTACATAAATTAGGTCTGTAATGTAGATGTGTCCTTGTTGAAAGACGAACAACGAGTGATCCACATGTGATTGCTTGAAATCGGTATCAATAATGGCATTAATAAACTTATGGTACCAATTTCTCGATGCCTGACTCAAGCCATAAAGAGATTTACGCAACTTGCAAACTCTAACATCTCCTGGCTTGGCAAATCCTTGCGGAACTTTCATGTAGACATGCTCAACTAAGTCTCCATGTAAGAATGCATTGTTTACGTCCAACTGATGAGTGATCCACCCTTTCTTTACGGCAACGACCAACAAATAGCGGACCGTAACTAGTTTTTCCACCGGGGTAAACGTCTCATGAAAGTCAACGCCTTCAGTTTATGTGAAACCTTTGGCAACGAGCCGTGCTTTATACCGCTCGACTTCTCCAGTAGGTTTATACTTCACCTTATAAACCCATTTGAGTCGATAGCACGCTTACCCGGGGGTAATGGTTCTATGCTCCATGTTCCATTTGCTTCTAATGCATTAATTTCCCTTTTCATTGCAGCACACCACTCTTGTGATTTGACTGCTTGTGAATAAAATTTCGACTCATCAATATTATTGATGGCAGTCAAGAAACATCTGTGAGTAGTAGAAAACTTATCATAAGAAATGAAATTAGTGAGAGGGTGTACCGTCGAGGGAACGAAATTGGACGCGGGCTGCGTGTGGTCTATAGATCTTGGTAACTCGACTTCGTACTCTTGAAGATGAGATGGCTGTCGCCTAACCCTACTACTATGTCGTGCACCATTCTGCTCATTTTCTCCACCAACCACAACCACGCCCTCATTTTCTTCACATTGTATTTTGGTGCATCCACTTTCAACAAGCTGATCAAATTCAATCGCACATCACAGGAAATATTTTGATTTTGTGGAATTTTGTTAACCTGTGACGAGAATGGGAAAACATCTTCATAGAATTTCACATCCCGAGAAGTGTATATTTTCTTACTCTCAATGTCGTACACTTTGTAAACCTTTTGCCCATGTGGGTATTCCGCAAAGACACACAACCTCTCCCTCTCATCGAATTTGTCCCCTTTTTTTCTTGTATCTTTGGCAAATACAAGGCACCCAAAAACTCTTATGTGTTCATAAGTGGGTTTTTTGCCTAATAAAATCTCATAGGGGGTACGATTTTGAAGAACTTTCAAAGGAAGTCTATTTATAATATAAGTAGCCATCAGTACACATTCGCCCAAAAATGTAATGGGTAACTGAGCTTGAAATCGTAAGGCCCTAGCAATTTCAAGAATATGTCTATGTTTTCGTTCAACAACACCATTTTGCTGTGGTGTGTTAACGCAAGAAGTTTCAAGAACAATCCCAAATTGCATATAATAATCCATCATTTCATGCGACTGAAATTCACCACCATTATTAGTTCTAATGTGCTTCACAAATTTTCCAAATTGTGTTTTTACCATATTACAAAACAACTGGATATATTTTCATGCTTCATACTTAAATTTCATCAAGTAAACCCAAACACCCCGACTGAAATCATCAACAATAGTGAGAAAACAATATGCTCCTGTGGACGAAGCAGTTTTATATCCACCCCAAATGTCACAATGCAATAAATCAAAACAAGCAACAGACTGAATAGAACTAGAAGGGAAGGGAGTTCTAGTTTTTCTGGCTTTCATGCAAGGTTCACAAGGACCATTCAAAGCTTTATTCAAAGACAAAATATTTTGAAGTTTTATCCTAGAGGCATGTCCCAATCGTCTATGCCACACTTCGGAATCAAAGGTTGCTGAAAAAGCTCTTCGATTGTTACCAACAGGCTCTAGTAGATATAGACCATCACGCTGCTTACCCACTCCAATCACATTCCTCGAAGCTAAGTCCTGCATGGTACAAAAATTAGGGAAAAATGTCATCAAACAATTGAGATCTTTTGTGAGTCGACTAACAGAGAGAAGATTGTATTGAAAATCCGACACATGAAATACACATTCAACACTCAAGCCATTAGGCAAATCAACGGAACCAACGCACCGAACCGGAACCCTATCCCCATTAGGAATTTTAACAGGTATTTCCATGCTAGTTTCTGTAAAGAATTTAATAATACTTTCCTCATGTGTGATGTGTTCCGTTGCTCCAGAATCTACCCAAAAAAGAAACTAACTTGCCAACTATACAAATATACTATACCAAAAATACAAAAAAATCAATCAAAAGAAATATTCGGCTATGAGTAATGTACATGCAAGGATATTGCAAATCTCAATACTCTCATCATGGACCTGACTTGGTGTAGCAATATGAACTCAAAACACATGTTCATAAACATATATATTAGTTTGGAAATAAATATTTATATATTTAAACACAAAAGTTGATCTAAATGCATGTAATAATTTACCAATTAGATCACATAAGATATTCTATTTCACCGTACTTTATATTTTAAGAATTGATTTGTTGAGCATATTGTGAGAGTTAATAGCTTGTTCTCCATCAATTAGTACTTTTATGTTACTTGGTAAATATTCATAATTAGTTCATGGTAGTTGATTAAACCTACAAAATTCATGTTTGAAAAAAAAAACTGTAGTTTTTTTAATCAATTTCAATATGATCGGGGGTTGTTGGGAAATATTCCGTTTTTATCCTTAGGCTCCTGTAAAATAGTTTTTTTCTTTTTATGAATTCACGTATTGTTATAACTTTTATTATTTTAATTTTTATTAATTATTATTATTATTATACATTTTTAGAGTTTTTTATTTATTAATATGTATTTTAATCATTTTTTTATTATATTCTTTATTTTTCTTTATGTATTTTTAGAAAATATTTATTTATATTATACTCATTTTATCATATTATATATTTTTAATAAATTTTAATGCATATTATATTATATCTGTAAATCGTGTTTATATTAGTGAGTTCAATCATTCTAATTAATTAATTCACCAAGGAAATATTTATACGGGTAAGCATTCTCGAATCCCTTCAACCAAACAAACCATTATATGAATGGTATAAACTATACTCGTATATGACAACGTCAGTTTTTATTTGTGCAATGTCAAGGTATTGTACTAAATCCTATAATAGAATGTTGATCACAATTTGATGGTATTCTAATCATGTTTGATGGCTTTGCACTTAGTTATGTTTACTTATGTATGTTCACAGTCAGAGAAGCATAAGGTATTAACGAGTCGAGTTCGAATTTGAGTTTGCTTGAATTTGAGCTCGGTCGAGTCAGAAAAAATATTTAAGCTTGAGTTCAACTCATAAGCTTAATTCGAGATCATAAGTCGAGTCGAGTTTAAGTTTAAGGCAAAGAATTTTTTTTTTTTTTTTTTTCATTTTTTATTATATTATATTATATTAAAGGCTCGAACTTGTCTCAATTTAGAATCGACCCGAGTTTTGATCGAACTAGTCGTGAAGCATGATCAACAGTACTTGCCTCCTTAGAAGCTCGAGGCGGCCAAATATATAGGCAAAAATTGGTAAACACGAGAAGAACATTAGTGTTTCTTGGTTGCTTTAACTGGCGGTTGTTGAGCTACTGCTTAATTAACGTTTAATGATATCTGCAACTTTGAAAATTGTGGAGTTTTTTAAAAGAGAAATAATTATGGGAGTGTAATTGAATATCAGATTAAAACCTAATAATGAAAGAGATTTTAATAAAAACAATGATATGATAGTTGAATAGAATTCGTAATTAGGAATACGTGCATGGTGAATAGTGAAAGTTGTAAATAATTAGTTAATGGTTTATTTTAATTATTCTTAACAAGTGATTGATAGGGAAAGTTGTTAAAAAACATGATTGAATGATGTACTTTCTGATAAGTTTCGTAGACAATTACATGAGAGAGAGAGAGGGGACAATATACCATGGACCCAGGTGCACCTTAAGGTGCACCTGTAATTTAATTTATTATCGTATATAACTGATACATATCATCATATATAACTGGTACATATCATCACAAGTAATTGAAATTCTAAATCTAAAATTTAAAATTCTAAAATTAAAAAAATAAACCTAAAACAAAAAATTAAACCCTAAAAATGGAAAATTAATCCCTAAAATAAAAAATTAAACCCTGAAATTGAATGTTAAACTCTAAATCCTAAATTTCTATCGCATATCATCACATATAACTGACACTTATCATCACATATAACTGGCAGAATGATAGAAATAAAATGAGAAATTAAATTAAAAAAATAAAAAACTAAACCTTAAAAATGAAATATTAAACCCTAAAAATGGAAAACTAAACCCTAAAATGGAAAACTAAACCCTAAAATGGAAAAGTAAACCCTAAACTCTAAATTTTTGACACATATCATCACGTATAACTACCATATATCATCACGTATAACTGTCAGATATCATCACGTATAACTATCAGAGATCATCACGTAAAACAGGGTGCACCTAACAAGGTGCACCCAAGTCCACCTAATAAATTGCCTCGAGAGAGTGTATCGTACACTCAGGTCTGAGTGCACCTTGAAAGGTGCACACTGTAATTTAATTTATTTTCTTAAAATTTTAAAATTAAAAAAATAAATTTAAAACAAAAATTTAAACCCTAAAAATAGAAAATTAATCTCTAAAATAAAAAACTATAACCTGAAATTGAATATTAAACTCTAAATCTTACATTTTTATCATATATCATCACATATAACTGACACATATCATCATATATAACTAACACATATCATCACATATAACTGGTACAATGATAAATTTTTGTCGGGACCCTAAAATGGAAAATTAAATAAAAAACTAAACCTTAAAATGAAATATAAACCCTAAAATTGGAAAACTAAACTTTAAAATATAAAACTAAACCCTAAAATGGAAAAGTAAACCCTAGACTCTAAATTCTTATCACATATCATCACGTATAAATACTATATATCATCACGTATAACTGTCATATATCATCACATATAATTGTCATATATCATCACGTAATACAGGAACATCTAGCAAGGTGCACTTAATTGCACCTAATTAAATTGCCGCATTTGGGGGGTATTCTTCCTTTTTTCTTTTTTTTAAGGAAATGGAATGGTATCCAAACGGAACATACAAACAAACACACGCTAGATCATCTTTAATTAATACCCTTCCATACTTATAATTATGGGTGTGTGTGCATAAATTTGTAAGTTTTCGAAACTATATTGATGTTGGAGAATTTCGAAATTAAATTTTTAGTCCAATCTGTACTATATATTCAGAATAGTTGAGACGGATATTCGATTCTAACAAAATGAAACGGTACGGGATGAAATGGGAAAATATTTGAAAATTGACCCACGAAAATAATTATATATATTTATATGTTTGTGTGTGTGAGCACGTGTGTGTATGTGTGCGCCCGCGCGTGTTCGTGTAAAACTAATGCATATTGTAAAATTTGAAGGTCTATGGTTTTGAAAATAAGTATCAGTAGACGATATTATTTTCAATGTTAACCAACACTGAAATCAACATCAAACAGTTTCAGAATAATAAATAGCAATTTTAGAAAACAGATGTTGAGAATGATGTTAACAACATCGAAACCTACATCACACAGAGTTTAAAAACGTAAAGCGGAATAAATATTAAAAATCGAACACAGCAATTTAAAATCAGTTCACAAGTAAAAGATACATGTGAACTTGGGTTTTCAAACCCGAAAACTATATTACTTATCTTGTTCACGATCAATACAAAAGATTCAAAGTAATATATGAAAACTACGGTATCAAAAACTATGATACTAAAATACTTGTCGCCTTGAAGGATGATGATCTTCTTTGTTGGTTACGCAACTCCAAAGACCCCGTGATTAAAATCGTGGTTTCAAATCTTGTGGCAAAGCTTGTGATTATCTTCTCCATTGGTTACGCAATTTCGAAAATCTCCTTAATTTAGATCGTTGCCACAAGTCTTTTACTTGCTCGTGTTCTTCTTTGCTTGCATCGTCTTGCTCTTGCTGCGTCCTTCTCAAAAAACCGTGTGTCAAGATTATCGAAGCTGTCCTCTTCTCTTGGTTTTGTCTTATCTTAAATAGAAGAGTTCTAGAGTCCTAAATTTGGTAGACATAGGAAACTAAATAAAGTCTTAGACACAATCTAGGAAACAAATCTAGAATCCTAGTTCTAGTTCCCTAATAAATTTTGGGCCCAAGAAAGGCAAACAACTAAATAAGGAATTATTCCCAAGAATAAAATCTTCAACAATATCCCCATTTTGCCTTTGTGGACAAAATACCCAAGACGCATGAAAATGACCAAAAGACTAAAAACTCCCCCTGAATTAGAAGCTCCCCTTACATTAGAAACTCCCCCTAAATGAAGTAACCATTGTTTATAACAAACAAAAACGAACCACATTTACAGCAGCGTCTTCTACATTCTTCTCCCCCTCTTTGTTCTGAAATCAAAAGAACCTCAACAAACGAGTCCCGAAGCGCCTGGTGCTGTGCAACTTGGTTATCAAACAAAGTAATATGGGCTCGGACAAATGGAGCAGAAAAATGAACCATGTTGGTCCTGATGTTGGGAATACCAGAACCAACACCAGACATGACACCAGCTGGAAGAGGTGCCTCAGTGCCAAAAGAAGGTAATCAGAGTCTGCTTCACGAAAACAGCAATGGGGATTTGGCGCTCAGCCATCATGCCTCGATTTTGAGATCCCAAGAACAGCTCTTCAGCTTCACTCGTCAAGAACCTCGTGGAGATTGGTTCTATGTCTTCAATCTCGACGGCTTGAGACGGAGTCTCATCAGAGCTAACAGAGTGGTCGGAGGCAGTTGGTGACATCGGTGCACTGGAAGATGGAACATTATCAGAATCGAAGTTTGGAGAAGAGGCAGGATTGTCTATAGGGGATGTTGGCTTCGGTGACACAACACCAAAACCAACATGGGCTGACACGACAGCTTTGGACTTCTTTTTTTCTCTCTTTGGGTGGAATTTTCTTATTAGCTAGACGCACAGTGTATTTTTGGAGTTTTGCTAGGTGATGGTGAATTTGATATTCTACAAGAGATTGAAAACAACTACAAACAAAAAATCGAGTGTCGTAGGCAGTAAAATCTGGAGAAAGAAAAAGTAAAAATCTTAACTTTGTCAATATGAAAAGTCGTAAGACACACAATCTCTATGCTTAAATAGCTCACTATCTCTTATTTGGAGAATAAAAATCACAAATCTCAACTACAAATTAAAAATCGAGATAGAGCTAGATTTTTATAAACCATCACTATAGTTGAACAAAGCCTTTGCAAAGCAATTTTTCACTCACCAAATCAATATCTTTATTACCTGTCCAACCGTCCGATTACAAGTCCACTGAAATACGCGGTTAGCAAGATTCAAAATAAGATTAAGAGAATTCAAGATAGACACGAACACAAACAACAGAACACACAGCAAGAAGGCATCTTCTCAAAGTATGAATGTTCTAATTGATGCTTAAAAATCATGACCTAAAAAGGTTATAAAAACACATTATGGTTTTAGTGACTTGATCCTATATTGCTTTTTATTACTGATGACATTATAACCAACATTGCCTCAGGTGAAGTAAATGGAAACTTACCCCTTAACCCAAGTTAATGACTACATCAAAATCGCTCAAGAAGGTGAAATTTAAAGATTGGATCAATTTGTATCCAGATTTCCTTCATCTTTTTAGAGATTTGAAGAGAAATAGCTTATCTTCAGCAATTGCTGTTAACACCTCTTGTTTTTGGACCTGGGAGAAAACCAGTTTAGGCTCCACAATCACCTAATTGAAGAGGTTAGTCTTTTTGTCATCACTTTTATTGCAACACAAGACCTTATCGCACTTTCAACCAGATTCAATGCATTTGGATTATGTATGAAAAGAAAAATAAAAATGCATGCAAAAATATACATATGTTTTGACTGATGTTGGTATGGTGTGTCACAACATCTTAGACAATGCACATACCGATATCTCTTCTCAAACGAGAGAAGGTCTCGAAATCTAATGCCTTTATGAAGATGTCAGCAAGCTGATTGTCTGTTCCTATATGCTCAAGGATAACTATCTTCCTCTCAACCAAGTCTCGAATAAAGTGGTACCTTATGTCAATGTGTTTGATTCGAGAATGCTGGACCAGATTTTTCGAGATATCAATGGCACTGGAATTATCACAGAGCACAATCAATGTTCTTCTATGTAGACCGTAGTCCTCTATCATTTGGTTCAGCCACAATAACTGTGTACAAGCACTTCCAACTATAATATACTCGGATTTAAGAGCATCCTCTACTCGCTTGGACTCTGCTTTGGAAAGAGACAAAGATTCTCGAGTTTTAGAACAATTAGTAAACAAGCAAGCAAACCTTACCATCTCTTTGAAATTTATTTGTCGCTTTCTTGTAGTTCTTTCATCGAGATCTCCAATGATTTGGTTCATAGGATGATTCTTCTGAATTTTTGAGGGAATATTTCTCTGATATAAGTAAATGGGTTCAGCTGGATTTTTCACACTTGGATCAGAATCTGATTCTGCGGTGGCTTGAGTTGATGTTGGTTCTGATGTTGTGTTCCCAGAACCAACATTGGTACCAACATCACTCAATTCCCTGGTTTCAGCACCTGCATCTCTGTTTTCAATACCTGCACTTTCATCTACAGGAAGTGTGACATTATCTTGAGAATTTTGATCATAAACCAGATCATTATCCTCGGTAGGTTTAACTGCACTTGACAAATCATCGAACTTGACATTGACTGACTCAAACATGCTACGAGTTCTAAGATTAAACAATCTATATGCATGATTATTTCGAGAGTATCACATGAAAATACATTTATCACTCTTTGAGTCAAGTTTTGCAAGATGATTTCTTCCATTTAGCACATAACAAATGCACCCAAAAATATGAAAATAACTCAAATTTGGCTTTTTGTCCATCAATAATTCATAGGGAGTAACACAAGACCCTGGTCGAAAATACACCCTATTAATTATATGGCATGCAGTGTTCATTGTTTTTGCCCAAAAATGTTTAGCAACCCCATTTGAAATAAGCATAGTCTTAGTCATTTCTATGAGAGATCTATTTTTGCGTTCGACTATCCTATTCTGTTGGGGGGTGATGGGTGAAGGAAACTCATGAGTTATACCAACTTTGGAACAATATTTTGAAAATGATGCATTCTCAAATCCTTTTCCATGATCAAACCTAATCCTACCAATATTCACACCAAATTGCACACAGAACCTTTTTGCAAGTTTTTTAATGTTTCGAAAGCCTCAAATTTTTCTTTCAAAAATTCTACCCAAGTAAAACGAGAAAAATCATCTACTATCACAAGAACATACCTTTTACCACCAAGGCTCTCAACTTCAAGTGGTCCCAAAAGGTTCATATGAAGGAGTTCGAAACAATATGAGGTAGTGAGACTTTGTACTATTGGATGTGACACCCTGACCTGCTTTCCTTTCTGGCACGCCTCGCAAATAGGAACAGTTTTAGTGTTGAGTTTAGGTAGTCCGATCACAGCATCCTTCTTGACCAGTCTCTCCATCATCTTGTAATTGACATGTCCGAGCTTTTGATGCCACACCTCGGCATCACTTGAATGAGACAGCTTGCAGAACACATCACCATTGATTTGATAGCAATTATCTGAGGTCCTCCGACCAATGAGAATACATGCATTGCCTTCGTCATAAACTTCGCATCTTTCATGAGTGAACTTGAAATTAAAACCACCATCGCACAGTTGGCTAATACTTATCAAGTTCGCCGTTAAACCTTTAACCAGCAACACGTTCTCAAGCTTTGCAATACCAGGTACATGAAGGGTTCCTTGGCCAATGATTTGGCCATTTGCACCTCCACCATACTTAATCTTTCCTCCTTGAAACTTGACAATATTCGAGAGGAGATCTTCCGAGCTGGTCATGTGCTTAGAGCATCCACTGTCGAAGTACCAGGCTCCAGGGACGTGGGATTTAAGGGAGGTACAGATCATATTGCACTTGATATCATTTTTCTTGACCCAAACCTTTTTGAACCTGGTGTTGGTTTTGGTGTTGGTTTTCAGGAAACCAACATTGGATTCAGCAGTCAGCTTCGACCTTTTAAAATGAGTTTGCTTGCCAACAAGTTTCCAGCAGTATGGTCGTATGTGACCTGGTTCACCACAGTGATGACACACGTATTGTCTTCTTCCCCTCTTGTGGCTTGGTCGACTTCACCTTTTGACTTGAAATCGGCTTTTGAACATGCTTGTATCCAATCCCGTGTTTCGAAGAATCCGGGATACTCGATTCCATAATTTCATCCAGCTTGGCCTTGCCCTTGTTGAGGTTTGTGAGGGTTTCTTGGACTTCCTTCAATTCGGTCTTTACTCGTTCTAGCTCATCATCCTTTTTTGTGAGGGACGAATCCAATCGGACAATTATATTCAGTTGGTCATCCTTTTCCCGAGTCAGTTTATCCACCTCGATCTTAAGATCCTTGACTTTGAGTACTTGTTTTGCCCAACTAACAAATAATTGCTTATGCTCAATGCACAGCTTCTCGTACTCGTCAAGAGATTCATCATCCTCTGTATCCATAGTACGTAGAAAAATAAGGATCAGTACTTAAAAGGTTAAGTAACCCGCTCTAAATGCCAATTGTAAAATTTGAAGGTTTATGGTTTTGAAAATAAGTATCAGTAGACGATGTTGTTTTCAATGTTAACCAACACTGAAATCAACATCAAACAGTTTCAGAATAATAAACAGCAGTTTTAGAAAATAGATGTTGAGAACGATGTTAACAACATCGAAACCAACATCACACAGAGTTTAAAAACGTGCAGCGGAATAAATATTAAAAATCGAACACAGCAATTTAAAATCAGTTCACAAGTAAAAGATACTTGTGAACTTGGGTGTACAAACCCGAAAACTATATTACTTATCTTGTTCACGATCAATACAAAAGATTCAAAGTAATATATGAAAACTACGGTATCAAAAACTATGATATTTTTTGTTTTTTTTTTTAAATTCTTGTCAAGGGTCCGTGTCTTTTATTCGGATCAAAACTCGATTCGGCTCGTAATTGTTTCGACCTAGCACAAATTTAAGAGCCTTGTAATGGAGATGTGATTATTTTATATTGTAGTACTT
The DNA here is from genome assembly GCA_014905375.1 of Phtheirospermum japonicum. Taxonomy (NCBI): domain Eukaryota; kingdom Viridiplantae; phylum Streptophyta; class Magnoliopsida; order Lamiales; family Orobanchaceae; genus Phtheirospermum; species Phtheirospermum japonicum. Next base: position 447,926 of record BMAC01000459.1, read on the forward strand.
CTCGGAGACATGCTGAGATGTATAAATTAATAATTACATTAGTTACATGATCCGTTCTTGCTGATGTTGTATCGGTTTCAAATTACAAGGTATACAATAAGGCCAATTTTATTTATATCCCATAAACTCATTGACATATAATTTAACATATTCAATAATTTTTTTGCAATTATTTAATCAAGAAAATTCAGCTTCATTTCATTTCCATTATCTAAATCCTAGTTCTTCATTCGCCAAAGTAATCAATAATTGATAAATGAAAAAATAGGAAACAATATTTTATTTTCGCATCCGTATTATTAAATTCGTTCGAATTTTGAAAAAACTGTTTGCGGCCTATTCAGTCCTGGTAGGCCGAAATTCTTTTTTTTTTTTTTTTTTGGTTTTACTACTTCCTATGTCGGGTTCTATAGAAACCGTCGTCGGAACTGCTTCAAAAATATGATTTTCTACATTGGTTTCTATAGAAACCGATATAGAAATCAGTAAATAAAAACAATGCTAGGGCCTTTGGTCGAAATTTTAACATTTATTTAATAGAATTGGATTGAAATCTTGAGCAACTTTCATTCATTATTGACCAATTTATCTCGGAACTTCAAATTCAAAAAATCAAAAATTGACATCCCAACCTTTATTTTTCATGTTAATAAAAATATAAACTCAACCTAAAAACAATATAATTCAAAATTTGTCACATAAAACATCAAATTAAACACAAAATATAGAATTTAAAAAAAAACACAAAAATGGAAGGAACAAACTTACATATGTTTTGACATGACGCCGACGGTAGGTGTTTGAACTGGATTCGAGATTTCGTGTGTTCGTGATGAGAATTTGAATGTGCAGTATCTCTTCTCTTCTTTTCTC
>BMAC01000459.1:450639-506535 GCA_014905375.1 Phtheirospermum japonicum
TACATACACGACTTTTTCGAGAAGGACGTAGCAACAAGACGGACACACAAGCAAGGGGAGAATACAAGCAAGATAGCTACTTGTAGCCACTGTTCGAAATCAAGAAGTTTTTCGAAGTTGCGTAACCAACGGAGAAGATGTTTTTTTCAAGGCGACAAGTATTTTAGAAAAACACAAGGGTATTTAATTTGCCCAGCAACCATTGTGTGGTCAAAATTGGATATCTTTTTATAGTCATGTAACCAAAAAACCCAACTGCCCTAGTTCATCATTAAATGATTATGATGGTACATGACATTAAGACAATGAAGTTTGGTGCAATCAAGGATCAGGTGTCTTAACTGTTGCATAGATGAGCACGTAATGCATTTATCTTCAATTACCAAGTAGAGTTGGTTAGGTTTCAACACTTATCTTATTTTAAGATCAAGTTGGATCCATTTTCCTAATTGCTGACCCTACTTCACAAACACTCATACAGACATATGTGGGCCTCTCTGTTTCACAATGAAAGCTATTTCCATTTCAGATTCTACACCACTGTTTGCAAACACTTTTGCTTTCTTAAATTAATAGCTAAGAGATAGTGTATGGTGGGTAAATTGTTTAAATGTTTTATTTACGAGTAAAAGTCAAACTAAAACAGATTCGGAAAATCATGCCTGGAAAGTGGATGTTTGTTGTATTCTGTATTAACGATTGATAGGATGATTAACAAACGTAGATTTTTAGAGTCGTAGTTCCAAATTCGATTAAATAAAACACTAAGATGTGATGTCGAGTATGTAGCAGTGATGTCATTATTATACGCGTGAAATCCATCCAAGCGTAAAATAGGTGATGTCATTATTAAATGAACAAAACTTGAAGACCATATAAATAACCACCCTGAGCTAGCACAATATCAAGTAGAGGCAAAGCAAAGCAAACCAAGACCTCTTTGTGTTGGCCAAAAAATGATCTCCTTGCAAAGATCAAAAGAACTATTATCAGATGAGAGTTTATCAAAGAAGAGAAAATGGGATGATGACGATGTTGTTGATCCAAAACAACAGATCTCCGAGCAGCCAGATAATATCAAAAGCATGAAACCTGCTTCTGCTCAAACTCATCAATTTCCTTTGGACTGGCAAAGATGCCTCGATATAAAGGTGTGTGTATCATCATTTCTTGACTAATATAATCTTTTGGGATTTATAAAAAAACAAAATGATATATGTTTAATCCTGTGTTTTTTTTGATTTTTCTCTGTACTTTGATTTTTTTTTTTTTTTATATGCGTATGCAGTCGGGCCAAATATATTTCTACAACGCAAGGACTAACAAGAAATCACTAGGAGATCCAAAGGCAAGTGATCAACTAGAGACATATAATCCAGCTCCCATGAGCTTGGAGCTCGAACTCAATCTACCGTGCCAATCTCAAGTAGAGCACAACAAGTACAAGAAGCATGATTACGGTACACCCTCGATCCACCCGAACGATCATTTTATGAACCGCGACGCTATTAAGGGTCAAATTACCAAATCGCCCTCGTGGCTGACATTCGAAGCGGACGAGCAAGAGATGGTGACGGCGGTTTGCAGAAAGTGTTACATGCTGGTGATGATGTCCAAGTCTTGTCCAGCTTGTCCCAACTGCAAATTCTTGCACCCGTTGGGGCTAAGTTCGAACGCGTTCGATCGAGGATTCGAGGGATGATTAATTAAGTATTTTGTTGGCTTGGTTGTTTGTCTTAATGGACTCTCTAGAAGAGGCTGAAATGGAAGGCAAGGGTAAAAAGATTGCCTCATAATGTGTAATAAGGCAAAGTGTGTATAGTTAGTTAGTAGGAGATGGTGATAATGAATGATATGCGAAAGAGAAATGGGACTAGTGTTTGTAATCATCATTTGTTGGTGTTTATGAATGACTAATGTTTTTCTTCAATCTTTTAGACCCTTGTTAAATACAAGCATTTCAGAAAGATTGTGGGATACAATGCACCAAATATTTATAGCACTCATATATTTTGTGACCTTCATTGCATAATATATTCATATTTGTTCTTAGAATTCATGGTAGTCTCTCACATCAATTTTTGTCATGCGACTTGGACTACTTGAAAATCAAGTCATCTAGGTAGGCATTCTTAAATTTGGTCCAATATCATTTAACATTTGGACATCTAAGTCCGATTTTGACCGGAATTACTGACTAAGACCATTATGACTTCAACTGGATCGATGGATTTGAAGCTGAGAACTTTAAATCCAAAATAACGAATTAACTGTATAAAGATGAGGTCGTTGAGGTTGAGATCTCAGCATGAGGTCGCTCAGGTAGCTGAGGTCGCAGCATAGATGAGGTCGCAGTATGTACTGCTGAGATTTCAGCATATGGTCGTAGTATATGTTTCTATTTCTAGTTATATTGTTAGGCGGATTGTAAAACTGTGTCGTTTTGCTAGTAAGTACAAACGGTGTCGTTTTAGATATCATAGAAATTTGTTATGGTTTCTTCATCTATAAAATGAGGACGACTTCTCTGTAAACGATAATGAGAATTACATAGTTTTACTCAAGATAACGAGAATTTGTTATGATTTTTGGAATATGATAATGAGAATTACATAGTTTTACTCGAGATATTTTTTCCATTATTAATTGAACATATTTGGTTGGATAGCAAGTAATAATATTGGTTTATCAAAGCTAAATCACGAATATTATTGGACGAAACATATTTAGCTGAGCAAAAGAAAAAAAAAAGGGAAAAAAACTCTTTGGCACCTGTACTTGTAGCGTTTTTATAAGTACGCGGATTTTGCTCTTTGAAACCTTCAGGCTATTTTTCATTAAAAAATGATTGAATCGAAGCACGTAAACCTCATGCCTCATTCTAAAAACATGAAAACATTGTCCAACATAATAATTGGTGATAATGCATGAAGTTTACGTGCTTCGATTCAACCATTTTTTAATGAAAAATAACCCGAAGGTTGCAAAGAGCAAAACTAGCATACTTTAGGTCGTTAATAACAAAAAAAAACAAAAAAACATTAGGTTGCAAACCATAAAAACGCTACAAGTACAGCTGGCAAAGAATATTTTTCCCAAAAAATTTTTACAGAATTTCATTGCAATTAGCAATATCATGAACAAAATCAGATCGAATGTCTCTGGATCGAAGAATGTATTATACATGTGAATATTAAAATCAAATGAACATGAATAGCACTAACGTAGTGAAAAATGATGATCCTTGGTCTTGCTTTAAGAGAATATATAATAGTGTTACCGGCATTATTTCCTACTGCTGTTCGTCACCAATCGTATCATCGTCTAAGAATTTGGGGATATTCTCCGGGGGACAATTTGGAAAAGAAGTTGTGCGATTCATTCCACCTTAAGAACTATCTTCATGAACTCATACACGAAGAAGCTTATTGACGCCGAAGGTAATACCTGAAGAAATACCATAAACAGGGTTTTGAGACACGGACAAAACATTAAGGCGCACGCACACACATTGCCAAAAATTAACAAGAAATCATTATTCCCATAATTCTTACTCTCGTTCATTATCATACACAAACTAACCACCGTGCATGAATAAGAAACGCAATTAAATCAGCGATTCTTGTAAAAAAAACTCCATATGAGATGCAAGCAAGCTGCAAGTAATGTGAAATAGTAAAGGGTGAAACGAGGATTTATAAGAAAATAATAAAACCTGTTTTGGCAATTATGTTATTTTTTAGCTTCTAAATCTGTTTCTTATTTGTTTCGGTAAAGGGTATATATTTCCAATTTCACAAGAGTTGTGCATTTAATAAAACCTTACCAAAACCAACATCTATGTTAGATCAATATCCTGACCTAATACCAGATTGATCCAGAAGATCTGGATGGTTTTGTAATCATAAATTAAATTCGTAAAACAAAGAAAGAAAGAAAGATAGAAACAAGGATTAATTGTTTCAGAGGGCTGATAGGTAGCAATGTTCAGTAAAGAAGTTGAAATTCAGGCCAAGGAATCTTGAGTTTGTTCCCAAAAAATAAAAACAAAAATCAGAACACAATTTTTTGTGGTATAAGGATCAAGGTTATATTTTGGCTTAATTAGGATAATATTTTACTGGCCTAATTTAATTTACCATATGGGAGGATAGATGCCTGTATAGGTCTACATTATTGACAAGTTGTATGGACATATCACACAAGATTGAACAAAATGAACCAGGACAACAAAGCCTTGAGTCACTGAACATAAATGATATTTATAACCTATTTAGTTATACATCTTAACTTATATAGTAATATGTTCCAATAAGAATACAAAATGCCTAAAACAGAAACCTACTCCAATACCGAAACAAATTTTTGGTGGTTTCAATCCATACATATGTTCCTTTTTGGTAAGAAGAACCATCATACACTTGGTGTGCATTATAAATGAATTTGGAGATGCCACGGAATTCTAGTTGTTATACCATGCTTCTTCCTTCTCTCTAATTTCAAAAAATTAAAAAGCCCATGTTTTTAAAATGATCCATTTAATATTAATTAAAATTTATTGATGGAATATGCGAACGAAAAACAAAATGATGAAAACCAATTCTCCACACATTCCCTTCCAACAAATAGAAATATTATAGTAATCTTTAAATGCAATGAATTTATGTCAACTTATAAAAAAAAACTTTCATTGCAATCGAGCACAATGACAAACAAAAAATTAACTTAAAATGAATAAATCAAAGGGGAAAAAAACAAACAAAAAAACCCCTCAGTATTATATCCATTCAAGTCTCTAATTCATGTACCTGTAATAAGCTCGGAATAAGGCCTGCATAAAGAGCCGGAACACCACCTCGCTCAACTATCTTGACAAAAGTAGCAAGCGTACTCAATCTAGTTGCTCGGCCTTGCAGTTGTAGCTGCCTTCTCAAAACTTCAAACGGGTAAGTAGCTGCTTCTGCACAAGCGCCAGCAATAGCTCCGTGCAATAGAGTTCTCACAGGTCCCAATTCCAGCTGCTCAAAAGCATTCAGTTCTTGTTGTTTCATATTCTGAATTCGTCTTCGTCCTTCGGGTGAATGCAAGTAAGCGGATTTCAGAGTGTCGTACACACCGTAAAAAACAGCACCAGAGGGCGCCATACTTAAAAGGGAGGGTAATAATCCCTTGTAGAGAGAAAAGACCCCTTCAGTTTGAATGACGTGTCGAAAGGCTCCAATAATGCCACCCAGATTTTCTCCGCCAGGTGCGACCAGCCGGGTTCGGATCTGAAACCCATATGGTAGTATTGATAGTTTTGACCATGTAAAGCACATGAAATTGATAAAAGAATATATTTCTTTCATAAATTAAAATTCACATATATAGGACGATGAGTAGCTATTGGGATGAATGGAACATAAGAATAGGGTAAATTATGCCATGGACCAGAGACCACCTTGCAATGTGGAAGAACCTCATGTATTTTTAGTTATGTGATGTACTCATATGTTGATGTATGTAATGAATTCATATACTGATGTATGTTTATCTTTTAAGTAATGTACTTATATACTTAAATGTAGACTTATATTTGACATAAATTAATGTACTATTAGTTTTAATTTATGCACCTATATATTGATGTACATTTACCAGCTAATGTACCTATATAGTGATGTGCATTTATCTGTTATGTGAAGTACCTATCGATCAAGTCCATGAATAATAATTGGAAGCAGATGTTTCACACCACCTTCCATTATTAAGAAAGCCCATTTTCCTCCTCTTACTAGGCATTATCAAAGAAAAAATTTCTTTTGCATAATCCAGTTGGAATTTGGTTTACATTTGCTGTGTGTTTTCCAGAGAAAAGAAAAAGGAAAAAATAAATAAAAATAACATTTAGACCCAATTTACTTCCCTTACCTCTCTCCACTTTCATCCAAAATTAGAAAACCATAATTCCTCTTCCATCCATTCTTGATCTTTCTAAAGTGCCTGAGCTTAGCAACAAGAAGAAACCATTTTCACAATTGACTTCAACTAATTTCCCTAAAGAACTAATAATAGTATTTACATGCATAGAAAATGAGCTTATGTTCTGATACACTGTGCTTCAAAGACTCCCAAATCACCGGTTGCACCTTCTCTTTTAGAAACCAAGATATTGTTATATAGGATTCTTCAACTTTTAGCTAAAAGAATGGCTCACACAATTGCAAAAGCTACAAGAATGGAACAAGTTATGAATTGTCACTCACGGTATCAAGCGGCAAGCAGAGGACAGTAGCTGTCATACCAGCAGCAGCACCAGCAATCAATCTCTCGGAATTTGTGGTTTCGCCATTTCCGGATAATTTGAGGAGCTGCTTTCTGTATGTATCATAAGCACAGAAGTTGATTGCCTTGAAAGGAGCAGTACGAAGTATATTAACGAAATTCCCTTTCCAAAAGCCTCTCAGCCCTTGAGTTGTTGCTATTCTCTTGATGAGTTCGTATAGGGTACTTTTCTCACCACGGACTATATATTCCAATTTTAGCCTCTCAAGCGGAGCGACACAGGTTCTGTTGAAAGAACAAATATTAGCAGTTTTCCTTTTAATTTTTTTTTTCCAGCTAAGGAGAGAAATAGAAAGTAAGTTCATGATCACTACAGAAATAGGTTCATGTAAAATGAGCTACTCATAGATTTTAACTGCAGATACACCATTCTTAACTACTTGAAAAACATACTCTGCCTTCAACTCATAAGAAACAAGAATCAAAATTGAGAGCAACGATTCATCAATTTAAAATCTCAAGTTAAACAGTCGCTTAATTAGTTCCCAATCATCAAATCGTGAAATCATAGAGCTATTTGAATCATCAGTTAACAAATTACAAAACACACACAAATACACACACACACAGACGAGAAATACATAGAATATATAACCTTGAAACCATGGCAGCCACAGCTCCAGCCCACAAATGCTTGGTGGTGTTCACCGCCCCTCCGCCCCTTAACCTAACCTCCAGCCTTTTTCCCGCCTTCAACGTCCCAATTTCACCACTCGCCGCCGCACATTCAGATGAATTGTTAATCACTGCATCTTTCCCCTTCGTAGACAAGCTCAAACACAGAAAATCACTCCGTTTTCTCCTCGGACACACCGGATAACTATTGAAACGAACTTCACCGGAAAATGTATTGACAATTGAAGAAGGAATTGTGCTGGTATCCAGGAACAGTCCACCGGAATAGAAAACTGAGCTTCTCGGGTTATCGGGTAAAGCCATGTGCGAATCTTCGGCCCGAATATCGAATCCAGACATTTTTTGTACGTAGAATTCAGCTATAATTGGAGATTGGCAATGCTAAGCATTAGAGATTTCAATGCTTAAGAAATTGAAATGTTTGTGGATATTCACTGACATACCACACGGCACCGTTTCGACGTCGTGTCCATGGCTATATCCACGGCTCACTCTGCAATCAGTATATTCATTAATGATCCTATGCGAATCTATTGCATAGTGTTTATCGCTTTCTTTTTTTATTTTCTTTTAGTAACTGGGAGAGGAGAGGAGAGGAGAGGAGATGCTTTAATTATTTTATTTTATTTTTATATTAAATCATCCTTATAAATGGGTGATACACCATTCACCTCTCCTTTTCGTAGGTTGTTAGATGTAAGTATATGTTCGTTAATTACAATATGCTTGCTTGCAACTTATATATAAATATTTTATATTCATTAATTTGTTTCGTTGGATAGATTTATTTAAAAAGCTTGAGCATATTTTATATAAATTTTATACATTAATTTGTATGATTGGTAGAGTTATTTGAAAAGTTTGATCATATTTTATATGTCACCGTTACAAACAATTCAAGTAAGTTTTTTTCTTTTTAAACTCCTCTTTTAAACATTTTAACTTTTTAGAAAACTAAACTATCATATACCACTTTAATTATTAGTACTTGAATACCGATACTTATTTTAGGATTGTACAATTATTATTATTATTATGTAGTGATTGAGTATTTTTTGTAATTTTTATTTGATTTTTTTGTAATTTTCTGTATTGTTTTGATGGATGATATGAGATGTATAAGAATAGAACTAGAAGAGCAAGGTATATAGAGAGAGAGAGAGCTGATGAAATGAGCAAGCAAGAGAATAATTGTAATTAATTCTCCGTACTCTCCCTCAGCATACATATAACAAATGTGGAAGGACCATTTCTTAAGTAATTACTACTTTGGCCATAAAATATCTAATAACCGGGCCTAAACTTAACAATAAAAAAGGTAACTCATCTATTAAATAACTTGCTAGCCCAATAATCCGGTCTAGCCCATTAATCATATTGATGCTGCCCACTTCTTTAGCTCCAGCCCGCCCGTTTCTGCTAACGACCCGCTCCACTCCATTAGATTGCAATTTCTCAATTCGGTTCCAAAAAACTCATCTTTACCACCCCGTCCACCCAAATTAGGGTTTGTATCCCCCTTTTCTCCGATTTCATCTCCCGGTGATCCTCTGTCCATGACAATATCCCCTCCATCAAACGATCCTTGACCCCAAGGATCAAAGCTCGGAAATTTCTTTTTTATAAACTTGACATCCTCCCAGGTAGCTTCGTGTGGGGTAGTGTTTACCCATTGCATCAAGATCTGTGAGATGGGAGTCCTGTGGCGATGGATGGTTCTGGAGTCCAAAACTGCAAGTGGAGCAACAATGAATTCCCCATCTGATGTGGTGATAGGCAGATCAACGGTGATGGACGAATTTGGCCCTAATCGCGGCTTGAGCAGGGACACATGGAACACCGGGTGGATGCGCAATCCCTCCGTCAAGTCTAATCGGTACGCCACTCTTCCCACCTTCTCCAAAATTGTGTAGGGACCATAGTATTTAGAGGAAAGCTTTAAATTTTTTCTGAGTGAAATCGAGTTCTGCCTAAAAGGTTGCAACTTGAGAAAAACTTAATCCCCAATTTCAAAATTGCGCTCTTGCCTGTTTTTATCTGCATGCATTTTCATCCTATGTTGGGCTTGTGATAAATTCTCCTTGATAACCCTTTTAGCAGCCTCTCTTTGTAATAGCATCTGTTTTGCATCTTTATTCCAGCCTTCCAAAAATTGCCCCACTGTTGCAAGTGGTGGGAAATACCCATACAATGCCTCAAAAGGTGTTGTTTTTAAACTATTGTTATAATTAGTATTATACCAATGTTCTGCCAGTGCCAGCCATATGATCCATCCTCTGGGATTGTGGTACACCATGCACCTCAAGTAGTTTTCTAGACATTGGTTTACTCTCTTAGTCTGACCATCAGATTGGGGGTGATAGGCAGTGGTCATGTTCAATTGAACTCCTAGTAACCTGAATAGTTCCTTCCAAAAACTACTAGTGAGATTTTTATCCTATCTGAAACAATGTGCAAGCGAGACCATGTAGTTTATAAATGATGTCTAAAAACTGAGTAGCCCTAGTAAGAGCAGTATAGGGGTGGGATAGGGCAGAAAACTGGGCATACTTAGTTAACCTGTCAACCACAACCAATATAACATCTCTTCCATGTGATTTTGGCAATCCCTCAATGAAATCCATTGATATGTGGCTCCATGCTTGTTCTGGAATAGGCAAAGGTTGCAGCAACCTTGGGTCTGGTCCTTGATCATGCTTATTTCTCTGACACACCTCACACTCCTTAACCAACTGAATGATGTCAGATTTCATTTTAGGCCAGTAGAAACTACTTTTAATCCTCATGTATGTACCCTGTATCCCTGAATGTCCCCCGTAGGTAGAGTTATGCATAGATGTCAAGATCACCCTTCTAAGATCATGTCCTTTTCCCACACACAACCTGCCCTTGTATCTGATGAGATCTCCAATAATGGTGTACCTTGGATAGGTAGTAGGGTTAATGGCATTGGCTGACAATATTGCCTGAAATATATCATCATTGGTATAACTTTGGGCTACCTCTTTTATGTAGTTTGGAGTGATGGTAGTAATAGCAAGGCATTCCAATTCATCTGTGCCCCTCCAGGATAGAGCATCAGCTGCTCTATTCTCTTGCCCTTTCCTGTAGTGAATTTCATAATCCGGCCCTAGTAGCTTAGTAATCCATTTCTGTTGGACTGGGTCATCACCTTCTGATCCAACAAATACTTCAAGGCTTGTTGGTCAGTTCTTATCACAAATTTGTGCCCATGTAAATAATGCTTCCACCTCTGCACTGACATAAGCACAACCAAGAACTCCCTTTCATAAACTGACAAAGCCTGGTTCCTAGTGCATAACATCTTGCTCATGTAAGCCAGAGGCCTGCCTTCTTACATCAATAGAACACCTACCCCCACACCACTAGCATCAATTTCTAGTACAAACTGCTTAGAGAAATCTGGCAATGCCAAAACTGGTGCTGTGACCATTGCTTCTTTGAGAGTGTCAAAAGCTTGTTGAGTTTCTTGATTCCAGCTGAACTTGTCCTTCTTCAAGAGATTAGTTAGGGGACTACTTAGGATCCCATACCCCTTAATGAACTTCCTATAATACCCTGTTAACCTTAGAAACCCCTTGAGTTGTTTTAGGGTTTTAGGTGTAGGCCAGGCTACCATACTGGTGATCTTCTTAGGATTAGTAGACACTCCTTGTTGGGAGATGATATACCCCAAATATTCAATTTCCTGCTTCCCAAAACTGCACTTACTCTCCTTGGCATAGAGCTTGTTACTTCTTAGTAAGGTAATACTTCCTCTAGATGTTCCAGGTGTCTCTCTCATATTTTACTATACACCAATATATCATCAAGAAATATCATAACACTTTTCCTAAGCTGCTCTCTAAAAACCCTGTCCACGAGTGACTGGAAAGTTGCAGGGGCATTACATAGCCCAAAGGGCATAACCAGAAACTCATAGTGGCCATTATGAGTGCTAAAAGCTGTTAAGAATTTGTGTTCAGGTTTCATTAAGATCTGAAAGTAGCCACTCCTCAAGTCAATTTTTTGAAAAATACCTTGTTCCATGTAGCTCATCTAGCACTTCATCAATTACAGGAATAGGATAGTCATGCTTGATGGTAAGTCCATTCAGATATCTATAATCAACACATAGCCTCCAGGTAGCATCTTTTTTTCTGACTAAAATAACTGGTGATGCAAAAGGGCTCTTGTTTTCCTGTATAATTCCAGCTTCTAGCATACCTCTGACCAATTTCTTAATCTCTTCCTTGTGACTATGTGTAGTTATGTAAGGGTACTGATGTTTTGGAATGCTATCTGGTTTCAAAATTATTTGATGCTCAATTCCTCTGACTGGGTGTACACCTGTGGGTTCTTCAAAAACATCCTGAAACCTTTCCAATAACTTTCCCATAGTCATCCAATAGAGCTCCTCAATTTGACCACACTGGTCCTCATGTACCATTTGGTAAAGTGAGGGTCCTGAAATTAACTTGCATTCTGCAATGGAAGTAATTGTCTGAATTCTGTTCCTCTGACCCTCTAGATTGACTGTGATTGTCATTTTAGCATAATCCACTTCTATGGGTGTACATTATTTGAGCTAGTACCCTCCCAAAATCATATCATACCCTTCACTCTAAAACAACCTCAAGAAATACTTAAAAAGTTTACCCTGCATTTCCCACTCAAAATTATCTACTCCTTGATTACTCACCATTTTCTGGACATTGGCCACTCTTACCAAAATGGGTTTAAGTGAACTCAGCTTGCATCCCAGTTCCCTTGCTGTCCTTTCTTGGATGAAACTCAGGGTACTACCTGAGTCTATCAATATGTGCAACTTGTGTTTTCCTGTCTGACCAAACACACTTATAGTAGTAATCCCCTCTTCCCCTGTGATTGCATGAACAGACATTTATATCTCTTCCATAACCTCTACCTAATTAGGTGGTTTGAGCTCTTCAGAGTTTAAGCATGTTATCTCTTCTTCCTCTGTCATGATCATGTAACTGATCCTGTTTCTACATCTATGACCTGGTGAGAACTTTTCATCACAATTATAGCATAAACCCTTCTCCCTCCTAGCTGCCATTTCTCCAGTGGTTAGGAGATTGGTAGGAGCCCTTGGATTGTGTTGGTTGACTATCCTTGGTGCCCCATGGTTTATATTATCAGTGTTTTTCTGGGGTATGAAGCTGGTGTATCTTGGATTTCCCTTCAACTTCTCTGTGATAGCCTCCAAGGTAATCAACTGATTCCTACCAAGTTCTATGGCCTGTTGCAGGCTGTTAGGTGAAAACGTTGTAATGAAAGCATGTACCTCCTCTGTCAATCCACTGATAAAACTGGCTATAAAATATTCCTCAGAATACCCTTGGTTTAGGGTTGGCATGCAGGCCTTAAGTTCTTCAAATTTCTCAACATAGTCCATGTATGAACCCATGTGTTTGAGCTTATTGAACTCTGCAATTATTTTGGTCTCTTTTAGTTGCTCAAACCTAGCAGATATGACATCTAAAAACCGGGCCCAATATAATTCTCCATGTTGACTGTTGAATTTTTGCAACCATTGGGTTGCCTTACCCTCAAAGTGCGTAGAAGCTAGGGTTATTTTCTGGGAATCAGTAGTAAATGGAACCAAATTGAAACACCCATTGCATTTTAACATCCATGATCTGGGCTGTGTCCCATCAAAATGGGGAAAATCAATTCTAGATAGTGGGCTTGTTGTATGGTTACCTGAGTACTCCAACTGTGGTTTGATTTTGTTTGTTGTGGTTGATTTGTATTCCATGTTGATTGCAGGTGTGGAAAAAGGCTTACCCAGAATGGAATCTCCTTCAGGTTGGACTCTCCCCTTTTCTGGGTTCAAAAGCTGCATCTGGATAGTGGCCAGTGCAGCAGTGAGGCGCTCCAATTTGTTGTTCATGTTTTGTGTCTGTTCTTGGATATCTGCCCTTATATGAGAGATTTTGGACTGTATTTCTGAATTATTATCTGCAATTTGCTCTCCGAGGCATCCCTTTTCTGAGATTCATCTTGTAGCACTTGGCCCAGGCGTTTCTTGGCCTCCTGTAAGTCTTTAAAACACGTGATCTCAGCCATATCCGAGGATCGGCTGTTCTGGTACCAATTGTAGTGATTGGGTATTTTTTGTAATTTTTATTTGATTTTTTTTTTGTAATTTTCTGTATTGCTTTGATGGATGATATGAGATGTATAAGAATAGAACTTGAAGAGAAATGTAGAAGAGAGAGAGAGAGAGAGAGAGAGAGCTGATGAAATGAGCAAGAGAATAATTATAATTAATTCTTCGTACTCTCCCTCAGCATACATATAACAAATGTGGAAGGACCACTTCTTAAGTAATTACTTCTTTGCCCATAAAATATCTAATAACCGGGCCTAAACTTAACAATAAAAAAGGTAACTCATCTATTAAATAACTTGCTAGCCCAATAATCCGGTCTAACCCATTAATCATATTGATGCTGCCCACTTCTTTAGTTCCAACCCGCCCGTTTCTGCTAACGACCCGCTCCACTCCATTAGATTGCAATTTCCCAATTCGGTTCCAAAAAACTCATCTTTACCACCCCGTCCACCCAAATTAGGGTTTGTATCCCCCTTTTCTTCGACTTCATCTCGCGGTGATCCTCCGTCCATGACATATTATAGTTTGACACTATAAATTGGTCAACAATAGAAATAAAGAAAAATTTTATCTTCCAAATTCATTAAAAAAGGTGTTGTGCAATTATTGAAAACTAACGTCTTAATATTTTTAATGACTTGATACTAAAAACAACAACAATTAAATTAATAATGCTAAAATCATATAAAAAAATAACATGAACAATATTATTTAAACATGTGTTTTGTGTATTTTGTATTTTTTAGCTAGGTTATATATAAATTTATCAAATACTTTTATTTAGATCAACTATCTTTTCAGCCATCAACTCTCAACTAACTTATCAGTAATCAACTAACTTTAAAACTATCGGCTAACTTATCTGCTTAGACAGCTTAAATTTGGGAGAATTTCACATATATTAACTCTTTTTTGACAAAACCTGATAGAAGATATGATATCTATCTTTTGTCATCTTCTTGTGTTATACTCCCTCCTCCCATTATTTTAGAAATTCTCATGTCTCATTCTACGTGTCATATTCACATTTTTAATAGAGAATTAATGTCACTTTAGTTTTCTAATAAAAAATAAATATTATTTTACTAATTTTATATCTCTATTTTTATTATTTCACACTTTAGTTTCTCTAAATAAGATAATATTATTGTCATTTAATACTTAGTAAATCACGACAAATAGAATGTGACAGTTGGATAATAATCATTTACTATCAGGATTCATGTTACTCTCCTTTATTTAACTATGGTATGTTTGATCAAATGGCTACAATTTATTCGATAAAGTTTCAATATTAGGTAGTAAGAATTCAGATTATTAATCGAATGAAATATTTATAATAAAACTTATTTATATTACATGTTATTATTTTTTACTGTCTTTATTTAAAAAACTGATCTTCACACACACACACACACACACACATATATATATACACACACACACACACATACACATATATGTATTATTATTATTATTATTATTTATCTTGTGTATATTGGTAAATTATCTTTCAATCAATAACTATAACAAAGACTTTTACCAAAAAGTAATTTGGAATTAGTCATCTAGCCTCCTTCCAAATAAGAACAGCCCCTTCATTATTTGTTTGAATTTTTAAGTTTTTTTTTTTTTTTTTGTTATAATTTGGTTTGATTATTAACTAAATTGAGTTTGAACAACCTTTAGTAGAGTCAAAACATGAATTAAGTTTGAATTATTCAGTATTGATACACATATGAAGTTATATTTGTAACTTATTGAGTCAAGTTCGAACCAAACTTACATTTATCAAATGAAGAGTTGTGTTCAAACTTAATTGTTATGTTAACAATGAACCTTAACCCACTTTCAATGTTCACCTTTGCCTCTAAAATGAGTTCTTCCTCATCCAAATCTTTTCTTTTATAGAATTCGGTTAATTGGGGTTTGCAGATGGATGGGGGAAAGGAGTTTTTTTTTTTTCCCTTTTTTAAATGGTGAATAAGAGTTGGTTTTATCATTTTTTTTTGGGAGGACAAGAATCCGAAACTTAACAACTTTACATGAAAATTCATAAAGATACAATTATTTATATAAAATTAACTTGTCTGTTTGCAAATATGGAGATCGACCGGGGTGGTGGTTTCATCGGAGGTGGGTTTGCGACTACACATGACTTGATCTTCATCCCCTTGAGGTTGGCTTCTGTCGATGTGTTGTGCGTGAAGACGGATCAGAGCGAGGGAGAGGACGTTAGCCAGTTTTCAATTTTTCTCTTTATTTATCAATTCTTTTTTTTTTTTAATCTTTCTTTTGTTTCTTATTATGGAGTCTATTGTTCGTGAATAAGGGGTGAAACTCGTAGACGAATTGTTTTTACTCGTATCAAGTGTATGTTTATTGTTGTTTGCCTTGTTCGTTCTTGTTGGTCTCCTCCTATGTGAGTGTTTTTCTATTAGTAACTTGTTTCTCTTATACGGTAATTTTGGTTGATATTGCCTATGTTTTCATTTTAAATTTCTTATAGTTTGAGATTTTTGTTTGAAAATATTTAAATGTTTATGTTTTTAACTTACTCTCTCCTTTTTCACACAAATCATTCCAATTCATTTTTAAAAATAATTATTTAATCATCGATCATCATTCACTATTTTACATAAACTTGGCTACTCATCCTATATCTTGTTGTATGTCGCATTTTAGTAATTCTTTGGTCTCGTTCTATTTTTCACCTTTATATTTTCAATAGAAACTTAATGTTACTTTTTTTTTCATTAAAACTTAAATATTACTTTACTAATTTACCCATTCCTTTATTATTTTACACTTTTAGTTCTTCTAAACAAAATGATTATGGTCATTTCATACCCATAATTATAACACCAGTCATCTTTTTTAGTCTGCGTGATATGGTTAATCATGAGGGATAGAATGAGATGGAAGGAGTATTCCCTATCCCACTATTCATTTAATTTCATTTTTTAAAATAAATTATTTAAACATCAATCACCATTACACAATTTTACATAAACTTTAATATTCATTCACACACATAACTCTAACTACCAATCATTTTCAATCATTATCTTAATAATTTGTATTTTAAATTAATTTTAATCTTTGTTCATCTCTTATCCATTTACAATCCCAAACTTTTATTATTCTTTTAAATTTTTTTAATCACTATTCTCTCTCATTTCTAAATTTTCGAAATGAAAACATAGCAATCTCAACCTTTCTCCTTCTTGACTAGAGTGTTAGTACTTAGAGGGTCTTTGGCTAAATTTTATTTAAAATAGCTTATAAGTACATATAAAAATATATTTTTAGTGCTTATAAGATGTTGAACCTTATTTTTAAAATAAGATGTTGAATTGTTTGAATAAAATAAGATGAAATAGCTTATAAGATGTTAGTAATAATATTGTAATTAAATGGTCAAAGTTATGATTTAAATGGTATCGAATGAATCTTCTACTCCTTTCGTTGTTGATGGAACAATCTCCTCACTGGCTCTTCGTCGTATGTGTACGACTTCTACCTAATCTTGGGCGAACATTGCTGAAAAGGAGAATTCTACTCCCATTAAAACTCATCAAGGGTTCACTTAAACGTGGGTTCCTTGTGAAATGTTAGATCTTAAAATTATATTATGATTTTACTTGCGTGATTACTATCTTGGTCGGTATGTGATCGGACTTTTTTTTTAAAATTAATAAGAGACCATGTGCCACAATTTAAAAAAAAAAAGGGATTTTTTTTTACCTCCTGAATTATGGCCGTTTTGACACTTTGCCTCCTAAACTTTTTTTTTTCGTGCAAATTACCTCCTAAACTGTACGAGTCTTGCACTTAACCTTCTGAACTCCCATTTTTGGTGGAAATTCTAGTCGGATCTCACTCGTGTGACATGCACGCTAACATATAAGGGGTAAAATTAACTTTCCATCTCCTCCTTATGACTCCCGCTCAAAATAATGGCACGTGAGCACTACGTAGGTTCCAAATCCTACGTGTATACATATATTAATGCGAACATTATCTTAACAGGTCACACGAGTGCTCACGTACCATTGTTTGAGCAGGAGTCATAAGTAAGAGATGGAAAGTCGGTTTTACCCCTTATATGTAAGCGTGTATGTCACACGTGTGAGTTCCGACCAAAGTTCCACCAAAAATGGGAGTTCAGAAGGTTAAGTGCAAAACTCGTACAGTGTAGGAGGTAATTTGCACGAAAAAAAAAGTTTAGGAGACGAAGTGCCAAAATGGCCATAGTTTAGGAGGTAAAAAAAATTATCAAAAATAAATGTCCAAAGTAAAATAAGGGAATTAAAAATAAGCTCTTCTTTTTAAAATAAGTTTAGGTTCCCCTACTTTTTTTTATGAACAGCTTATAAGCACCTAACATCTTATTCTATGAGCTTATAAGTTATTTAAAAAAAAAAATACCAAACAACTATAGAAGCTTATGATCTCTCAAACATCTTATAAGTTATTTTAAGAAGCTTATAAAGAAAAAAGAACTCAACCATTAAGTGTACTCTTCATTTCAAGGACTTATAACACACATGCACAAGCACATCACATACACATTTGTTTAATCAAATATTAGCAATAAAAATTTCACTTGTAATGAATTATCAAAATTTCGTGAGAGTGATTTGGAATTTATCATTGTTTTATAATTTGATAATTACGTTAACAATAAAAGCTGTTTTAAAATTTTAAATAAATAAAAGAAAACATAAAATGTTTTGTGGTTGTCATACAGTAACTTTTTCGTGCGGTGGCATACTTTCCAAAACAAAGTAAATAGTTATTTTGAAAAAAAGAACTTTTTACAATAAAAGTATGAATATTTGTTTAGAAATATAACCATCGAACTTAAAGCCGATAAAATATAGGAAGTTGATGATTAGATGTATTAGCTATTACAAAATTATACTATATTATATTGTATTCAACCGAAACTATATCAAACTGAGAAATAATTGCTAAATGTTCGCTACTTTTATTTTGAATGTATTTTATATGCAAAAGTGTTGTATTCTACATGAACCAAACCTCAGAAATTGACAAGTAATATTATGAATAAACTAGTTTTATCAAACAGATACAAATATTGGTTGTTATATGTCGATCGCAATGACAAACATAAAATAAGTACTTATATATATAATAATCACAATTCACCAAGATCAATAGAAAAAATTAAGAATATATGTATTCGAATGATAAATGGGATATTCTATTTCTTTGTTTAATTAGAATGACTCTTGATGCTTATTATCTTCAATCCATTCAAGTATTGTGACCTAATTTACTATAAGTAAATCGTCATTATAGTTATAATTTTTCTCCTGAAGTGACTAAACTATGTATTTTAAATGTGAGACAAGTTGTTAAGATCACATTTAGAACTCCAAAAAGTTTTAAAGATTTAAAAGACTTCACTACCAACCTCAAACCTATCGGTCTTGTTGATTAGAGTGTTTCATATTTGAAAGCCTATTGGTAAATCTCCTCTCTCGATTAGATTTACAAAACCTATAAGTTATAAAAGTTTTTCAAGCAATTACAAGTATCAAACACAAGAGGTTGTCAATCAAATATGCAACAATGAATTACAAACAAAAAAAAAAAAAAAATAACAGAGGGGTCATACTCGAGTGTAAATCTTTTTCAATCAACCATGTATTGTTTGTGATTTAATTAAATATATGTTAATCACAAATATAGTTTAACCGTTCTCTTGAAGTAATTAAACTGTGAATTCTAAATGCAAGACGCGTTGTCAATCGAACTTAGAACTCGAAAAAGCTTAAAAGATTTATAAAGCTTCACTTGTAATCTCAAATCTCTCGATCTTATTGATTATAGTATTTTGAATTCAAAGTTCTATTAACAAACCTCGTCTCTCGAGTTATGATTTGTTAGAACTGATAAGCATGGGAGGTTGTCAAGCAATTATGCATATATATAATTAAAGAAACAAAAATATTGAAAGGATCATACTTGATTGAAAGAAATATTCATATAAATTATTCATTATTTCTATACATAACCAAATGATAAGCTAGACATTTCATCGAATACATGATGTTCATAAGAAAAATTAAGAAAAGATAAACCATAGGGATTATGGTGGGTCCTTCGATATTTATGTTGTTCACGTTTCTCCTCCGAATCACTCACAAACCCTTTAAGAATTACTCACTTTGATCTAGGATATACACCAAATGTTTCTGGCGGTGAATGATGTAATTGGTCAGCTTCCTGGCCACATTTTTATATTTAAAAGTGAGTTTCCACCATTTAACTCTGATTTTGTAATATTTAAGGGATATTCGTGACTAGGTTCACTATTGAGACTCGGGTTGCAAATGCTTTCTTAGAAAACAGCCTGTAGTAACGGATTTATTTGCGACTACGAATGAGGTTGTGACTGGGCTGTTAGTCTCCGTTGACTCGTTGACTTCGTGGGCCTACTCCAATCTTGGCTCAATGGACTCTTCTTTTCATCATCTTCAGTCCAACTCTTCATTCTTTGTCCATTTGTGATTCTTCAAGCCGAATTCATCTAATACAACTCCTAAAATCTTACAAAAATCACAAAAACAACCAAACACATAATAACGTCTAAATAATATAAAACAAAGCCAAAAGGCATTATAAATGTGCAAAAAAATAATTTAAATATGTCAATGGGCCACGAACGTTCTTTGACACTGACAACCGATGCTTGTCGAAAGAATTAATTAATGAAATAATTGATTAAATACCTATTGCAATTGAGCCATCACTAAAAACCCTATTTAGAATAGTGGAGTTTATTAAATAATGCAATTGAGCCGGCTTGATTTCAATTAATTAGTTGGAGTTTATTTCAAAAGTTAGCTCTAGTTTTGGATTTAATTAACATTTATTTAAAATTAGGGTTTGATTATAATTAATTAGTTAATTAGGGTTTATTTCTAAAAGTAAATTAGTTTTGGGTATAATTAGAATTTATTTTAAAAATTAGGCTTGAAATGTAATTAATTATATAATTAGGGTTGATTTCAAAATTAGAGTTACTATAGGGTTCAATTGTAATTATTTAGTTAATTGGGTTTATTTTCAAAAGGTATGATTAATTTAGAGTTTAATTTGGAATATCTCAAATTATATTAGAGGCTAACTATTTGATTAGTTATAGTTGGTTTTTTTACTACTATTTAAAATTATATTAGAGGTTATAAATATTTATATGAATATTTTTGGATATATTATGTTTCGATTGGGCGTTGGTATTATGATTGGTTGGTGTTGTAGTGACGTCGGTAATGGCGTGGTGTATGATGCCGCTCGGGAAGTCTTGTCACTCTAATAACACATTTTAAAAACTTTCAGAATGTGGTGTTGGTTTCAAAAAGTTTTAAGATGTGGTGGTTGTTTTGAAAGTACGTGATTATCAGTGAATGTTGTATTCATTATATATGTTTTGAATTGTGAAGAATATAATGTTGTGATTGGTTGATGTTATCAAAGTCTTGTCCCTCCAATAACGGAATTTAAAAGTTTTCAAAATATGATGGTGGTCTTAAAAAAGTTTTAAAATGTGCGTGGTGGTGGTTTTGCAATGACGTGGTGATCGGCTAATGTTATGTTGAATATATATATATATATATATATATATATATATATATGTGTGTGTGTGTGTGTGTGTGTGTGTGTGTGTGTGTGTGTGTGTGTGTGTGTGTGTTTTGAATATGAGTTTTAATGTTGTGCAACATGTTTGAATATTGTGGTTTGGAAACTAACGAATTTTGTTGCCAATCAACTGATTATGGAGAGATTGATTATGTTCTTCTTTCTACACTGAAACACCTTACCTTACACTAATTTGGAATTTATTATCAAATAGAGAGTTTGTAACTAAATTCTGAATTGTCCACTCATTTGGACAATTTGAAAATGTGGTTGTTATGCGATTATTTTGTACGTATGTGTTTTGTGGACTTTAAGATTTCGGTTTCTATTTGTCTTTTATTCTTAGGTGTCCCATAATATATGTATATTTAGAGAATTAAGAGGAGGTTTTGTCAAAATTCTTAGGTTCTCAAAATACACACTAAGATAGTTTTATTATTGAAGATCACATTCTTGAATGAAATTGAGCCCTTAACAAATATTTAATCGTTATATATAAATGCCCTCATACCACTCACTTATCTAATCCTAATTATAAAATCATAGGACGAGTTCTGACTATAGTTAGATGTACAAACGGAGGGTGGACGGTTATATATCCAAAGCATTCGTGGAAGGAGTTGAGAGTTTCATTCAATTACACTTGCGCATCCTGGAATAAAGGACGAGGAAAATTGAAGTGTCCTTATAGTCATACCAAATGTAGGAATTATAGTCACTACGATGTCAATGCGATCAAGTATCACCTAGTTAAAAATGGATTTATATCAGATTACTATGTATGAATTTTCATGGGGAAACAAATGTTGTCTCTATGCATCATATCGACCCTGAGGCTCACACTAGAGACTCATTTTACGTTTCTCCTGAAGAATCATTGAATACGTACATTAATATGGTTCAGGATGCAGCCGATCCAGACTTTAATGTGGTTGGAGATGTAGAATAACCGCCAAATCTAGAGGCCTATAAGTTCTACAACATGTTGAGATCTGAAAATTGGACTTTGTATTTCAGGTGCAAGGATCATTCTCAGTTGTCTCTTATTTCCCATCTCATAAATTTGAAGTCAGAGAACCACATGTCTCAAAAGTGTTATGACCAAGTACTTGATCTAATCAAAGAGTCTGTGCCAAAAGACAATCATGTATCAGCTAACTTCTACAGAAGAAAGAAGTTAAGTGGTATAGGTTTACTAGTCAAGAAAATAGATTGTTGCCTAAACAATTGTATGATCTACTCGATGGATGATTCTGAGTTGATCAATTTCAAGTTTTGTAATCAACCTTAGTTCAAACCCGCTAAACAGGGGAAAGCAAAATGACGTACGATAAACGTTGTGTACAAGATGATGTATTATATTCCATTAACTCCCTGTTACAAAGGTTGTACGCATCTACGAAAATTGCAAAGTACATGAGGTAGCATGCACAACACGTTGTTAAAGATGGTGTTATATATCACTCGGCAGATCAGAGGACTGCAAACATTTCAATCAAACTCATTCAAAGTTTGTTGCTGAAACTCAAAATGTAAGATTGGGTCTCTGTATAAATGGTTTTCAACATTTTAGAAGTTTTGGGGTGCAATATTTCTCGTGGCCGGTAATAGAGACACAATAAAACTTACCTCCCTGGATGTGTATGGAAGAATAATACATGTTTCTAAATTTACTTGTTACAGTCCAAAACCCAAAGGATAAGTTGGATGTTTTTCTATAGCCTCTAATCTCCGAAATGAATCAGTTGTGGATGGATGGTGCACCCTCGTACAATATATCTGAATGACAGAACTTTCAGTTGCAGGCAACCCTTATATGGACAATTAGTCTTTTTCCTGTATATGCCATGTTGTCTGGTTGGAGCATGGGTGGATGAATGGCTTGTCCATATTCTATGAAACGCTCGTATACATTTACTCTCAAGTGTAGCAAGAAGCAATCTTCATTTGATAATCACAAGAAGTTTCTTAATAGTGGTCACCATTTCCGAAGAGACTGAAGAAACTATGAAAAAAATAGAAAGGTTGACCTTTTGTCGTTGATCGTACGTCAAAAATGGAGATTTTGGCAGAGATAGAAAGATTAACACTATTGAATGTCACTGATCCAGATGCAGTGTGCGTGAATGACCACATAGCCAAGACAAGTTTTTGGAGGAAAAGAAGCATCTTTTGGGATCTTCAGTAATGGAGCAAAATTTGTTCAGCATAATTCAGATGTTATGAAAATGTGTTCACTAATGTGTTCAACATGGTGATGAGTGTGAAGGGGAAGACAAAAGACACTCCAAAATCAAGAGATGAGTTGAATAAATACTGTCTCTATCCATCGCTTCAGTCAGATGCCCCAGGAAAGTATCTTAAAACTTCTTACATGCTATATAAGTCGTCAAAAGTTACCTTATATAAATAGGTGAAAGCTCTTCATTTTCTAGATGGGTATACATAAAGCCTTAAGGCGTTGCATCCATATGAATGGACTAAGATTGTACGGGATGAAGAGTCGTGACTATTATGTGTTCATGTAAAGGTTCATACCAATTGCTTTTCGAGAACTGCTTCCCAATCTAGTGTGGAAGGCCCTAAGAGATTCTAGCTTGTTTTTCAAGGACCTCATTAAAAAGATAATTGATACCAATGATATGATTCATTTGTGGCGTGATATTTCTCTAAATTTGTGTCAACTTGAAAATATATTTTTGCCCAGTTCTTAGACTCCATGGAACAATTGCCAGTTCACTTACCATATGGAGCGAGAATATTTGGTCGCGTACAATATAGGTGGATGTATCCATTTGAGAGTTATATTCGCAAACTGAAGGACAGTGTGAGGAATAAGACGAGCGTCAAGGTCCACATAGTAAATGCATATCTTATTGAAGAGACGTCAACTTTCACTTCGTACCATTTTGAAGATCACGTCTACAATAAGAACAAATTAGTCTCGTAATAATGATAAGCCAAAATGGTGAATGAGATAATGATGAAGTTCCTTTGTTGTTCTAGAAATATGGTGAAACCTTCTCACCAAAAGAAAAAAAGTTCTTGGACGATGCAAAACTCATTACGGTGAAAAATGATGTTACTGAACTGTAATGAAACCCAAGATTTTATCAAGTTTGAAATATCAATTTTAAGTTTGAGTTAACGAAAATTTGTTCATATAATAATAAAAAACATATATGCAGTATTTTTATGGAGGGCCTAAAATGCTTTCAACCAAACATTACAGATGAATGGATCAAAGAACAATTTGAAATATATATATATATATATATATATATATATATATATATATATATATATGTGTGTGTGTGTGTGTGTGTGTGTGTGTGTGTATGGTATGTATGTATGTATGTATGTATGCATAACATATCTTTCAATAAATAATAATTTTTACGCTGTCTCGTTATTTTAGGTACAAGATCCCTTGAACAATGTTATCGATGAGTACATTAAGAGTCTCGCATTAGGTACATCACGTTGTGTGACTACATACAATGGTTTCAAGATAAATGGATACAAGTCTCACATATTTGCACATGGATCAACTCGATCAATTTCGAGCACTGACGTCTATATAAAAAGAACGAACTATGGGGAAGATAAGTATGATTATTACGGTTGTCTTATAATAGTTGTTAGACTTGAATATATAAGGTTGCTTTACAAGAGCACACTTTTTTTCAAAGGTGAGTAGTTTGATCCAACTTCCGCAGGCACAAGGGTTCACCCTCAATATAAGCTCTTTGATGTCAATTATAATCGTAGATTCAATCACTACAAGCCATTCATACTAGTTGGCCAAGATGTTCAAGTTTGCTACTTCCCGTATTCGAGTTTGAAACGAGACAAGCTGGATTGGTTGGCAACATTTATAGATTAATAATAGATCTTATCGAACCTACGTTTCCTGGTCAATCCTTTCGAGAGGATACTATAGAGATGCACAATTCAGTATAATTGGTGGATGTTGGTTTCCAATTGCATGGCCTGCTGATAATGAATCAGACAAAATTGTCGATGAGGCGGAGTATGAGACTGAAGATGGGTTTCTAACTAATGAAGAAACAAACGAATATGAGTGTGTTGATTGCCTAGATAGCGAGAATATCGGGTTTAAGTTAGAAGTATAAAATAATCCTTAACTTGAACTTGTTATTTTATTTATATTCGTGGTAATATTCTGAATCGACCCGAACTATGTGATATGTTAAATTTATGTTATTTTTTGGATGAATGGTAAAATCATTTGACGTGCTGCTCCATTCGGCCCACCTTTAGCTGTTCTTCTCTCCGTTCATCCTCTTCGCCATAGTATCAACTCGACGATGACGGTGATGCGATAGATTTGGACGGAGGGACTCCGTCTGAGACCGTTGCGGCCACCCCATCCAATGCCAGTACATCTAGGGGTCTGCCAACGAGTCTAGAGATGGTCGAGGTTTATGTCTCCAATGGGAGGTAAGTAACTAAAAATTAATGTTTAATCCTAATAAGTTCTTTATATTAATTACTCTAATTAAGCATAATCTTTGTAGGGTGCGAAGTAACTTCAAAGCATTCCAGATGATTCTTGGAGAGATCATAGAGGCTCGTGTACACCTCGATAGGTGGAGATACGAGCATATCTCGGTACAACATTGTGAGACGTGGTGGCCTTAGTTCTTGGTAATTAACTATATCTTTTCATTTTCGACACATGTATATAGTTTTTGTTGTATATTATATATAATAATTTTTCAATGTATTATATTAGTTTACTTTGTAGAGACGTTGTTATTGGGAAACGACTCTGTATTCCGAGGGACTCGTGAAATCAATATTTTTACGTCTATCAGTTATAAGTGGTCCAGCTACCTGAACGAGTATAGGCAGACGTGGAAAACTAAATGGACATGACCCAGGTGCGTAGACAAGGCCATCTGGAAGAGGTAACTAGTTGAGTGGGCCAAAAAAGAGGAGGTGGAGAGGTCCTAAAAGGCCATTAAGAATAGGATGAGCGAGGCCAATGACCCTGGTATTGGGATATTGAAGAACTGAGGCGGTTATCAATTAGTGTCTGGTCATTCTAATCAGAATGTGAGTAAATTTATATTTAAGTTTGTAAATTTAAATCGTAAGTAATTAATGTAATTGTAAAATATTTGATTAATAGATACAACATGTGAAACTGGGTAGGGAATCCACCGCGTACGAGTTTTTTCTTATTATACATCAGAAACCCGATGATACACTTACTGACAGAAAATCGAAGTAGATAACTATAAGTATATATATGTTTTGAATACTAATTATGTTTTGGTTTTGACACACATATATATTTCAGGCGGAATTTTAAAGACGTCCATAAGAGAGGCGTGATGCATTAGAAAACGAGGTCTATCTAGATGTTGTTGGGATGAAAAGGGTCGACGTTTTGGCATTGGATGCTTTGTGAAGCTTGTGGCTTTGAAGATTTCCAGAGACAACAGATCTTCCTCTCAAGCCGATACTCATTTCACGCAGCTTCAAACACAATTTTAGACCTATCAGGAGCAGGTTGATTCGCAGGGAGAGACGTCCAAGCGGAGACATCAAGAGTAGTTGCAGAAGCTCCGTGAGGCGTAAACACAAACCCATATGGAGTTCGAGGAGCGGCTCAGGCAGCAGGTACGCGAGGGGATCGCCGCAGCCATGTCCTAGCTTGCAGCTCAGTCATAACAACCTCCTTTTTCCCACTCGTTGTGTTATTAAGTCGTTAAATTGAATTTGTCGTGAACTAATTAATTATACTTGATTTTGACATACCTAAACCATATATTTCATGAATATTTGTTATAAACAAATATTGTTTTGCGTTAAATAATTTTTGGGATTTATATATAAATATGTGGAAAAAAAACCAAAACAAGAATTAAAAATACCGACAATTAAATGTCTATCGATTGATTTTTAAAAATTTACAAACGAACAGTACGTCGGCATTTGCCAACGGCAAAGCTCGTCGGTAGTCATCAACGACCTGAAACTCGTTGACAACATGTTAATGGTGCCTGTCTGTCAATATATGCCGACGGATAATGAATGGGTGGCCGTGTTGTGTCTCGACAAGCGTGCCCGTCGGCACAATGCTGACGGGCAAGTAAACCCATCAGCTTTTTAACAACTAGGAAAATATTGACGGGTGAAGACCGTCGGAATGGGTGATGCCGACGGAATTGGACATCTGTATTTCCCAATTTGTTTTAGCGATTCAGGTACAAACAATTTCTAAGTGAATTTATTGTAGGTGTTGATTAATCAAATTAAAGAATGAAATTTAAATAAAAATATTTTAATTTGAGTATTGAAGTAATTTATCATAAATAATAGTATACAACGACAATTGTAAATGAGTATGAAGGGTAATAACGAGTGTACAAAGAAGGTAAAGAAAAATAACAATAAAGTTGGAGAGTTGTGCTAGTTGAATAACAGTTCAATCAATCGGGTTAAGTTAGAGATGTCTTCAATCAATCGGGTTAAGTTAGAGGTGTACATCCGTTTCGATTAATCGGCGATTTGTAATTGTGGTCAACAGTTTGTTTAACTGTTGACCACGATTAACGGTTACAAACTGAACCATGAACAGTTTCGGGCAGTTCAGTCTTGATTTGAAATAATCTAAATTCGAAGCCACCCTAAATTAAAAAAAAGACTTATTTATAGAAAATTTGAATTTCAATGGGCAGGAATCGAAAAATCGACGATTTTCGATTTCCGCAAAAAGAAAATGAAAATCAAGAATCAAGATCATATTAATTAGTGGTAAAAACTAACAAACAAACAAACAAAAAAATAAGTTAACTACCGGTTATAAACCGTACCGTAACCAATATTCATCTAATGCGGTTACGGTTAGTACACCACTGTTTTTTAAATCAGCGGGTTTGAACCGGATAATCCATAAGAATAAAGAAGGTGAAATGAGATTACTAATGCTGGCTGCTGCCAACAAAAAAAAAAGAGAGAGAGAAAAAGAGAGATTACTACCCTTTTTTGTTTCAAGTGATTGAAATTTCAAAATGTGAATTTGATACAAGGTAAAACATAATTTAGAACTGATGATCTCGTCCCATGCGAGCCAAGTTCACTATCTTCTTATGAAGTTAAACCAATGGTAGAAACCAAGACCATAAACTGTTGTATAAATAACTAGCCTTACAGGGTACAACTTGAGCCTGCATATATAATAAGAGGAGATGAGGTAAGAAAATATTGAAGATTTGCGCAATTTGTACACAAAAAGGGCACAATTTTTTGTCTCTGGTGCTACAAAATGAAAGCTATTCCATTAAGGTTACAATTGGTTGTTCTACTCCAAAATGCGAATACTGATAATTTCCAGATTTTCGCCAAAAAATAAATAATTTCTTTTTAACGAATAAATACAACATCAAGTTTCACTTTTTTTCCTTCAGACTGCCAATCACTTGTACTCACTTTTAAAATAAAACCATCAAATCGCAAATTATTATTATTTATATTTTTCAACAAAAAGGTATTAACTAGTTATTTCGCAAATAAATATTCACGGAAATATTGAGCCAAATGTCATCCAAGTTGGTTAGGTTACATATGAATGTTTTGGTACTATACACTCATTTCCAGATCAAATCAACTTATCATTTTTAGATTTTCATCATCAACACAATTCTCTAGAAAAAAAAAATCCAATTGCAACCTTGCTCATTCAATTTCAAATTCTGGGACATAACAAAAAAGAACATAAAATCCAAAAAATGAAACCGAACCGAACCGAAGATTACCTTTCTGGTGCGGATCGAGAGGGCCGATCACCGATATCAACCACAGTGCACCACTGCGAGACAGGGCGGTCGAAGAACTTCCAGTCGGGCAAAGCGAGCCCGCCAATCGCTAGCATCCCGAACAAGTAGGTTCCCGCCATTTTTCTCACCGATTGCGTGTAAAGCCCCGTCAGGGCAACTATCGCAGCCAACGAGACGAGCGAGGTACGGAAAGCCACCTCGTTCCCCATCGACCGATGAGGACGAAGCTGGTGATGAGGGTGGTGATAGCTTTAAATGCACACAGTTGAGATAGTTTTAACGAATATGTTATGGACCCCAATTGATCAATGTATCTATTATAGTAGTTGATATGTATTTATTGCGCATGCATCGAGTACGTTTGAGGAGGGGGTAGGGTGAAATTATGGCTGCTATTTATTGGATACATTAAAATTTTCATTTTCGCTCAGCTGGATAATTTTTCTTTTTTTTTCCCCAATTCATATGCGATTGCTCATGAGAAAATTCTCAATATATATGCGAGTGCATAACGCTTTTCAAGATTTTCTCATCAAATAAATTTAATGAATTAAAAAATTCAATCAAATCCATCAATCCGAACGAAGCCCAAGAGGTTTAAATCCATCAAATAACATGTGCACAATATGTATAGGCCCTGTTTGAATTTAGGAGCACAGCACCCTTGAGGTTTAAATATCCAAATGACAAAAACACCTAGTTATCTTCCAAAATAACAAACACCCATCATATTTGTTTCTTTTTTTTTTTTTAGTAATAATATACCGACTATACACTGGATCGAAACAAAGTCGAAGAACCAAATATCAGCAAATGTAAATAGTTCAACAAAGGCGCCACAACAATTCAGGTTTGACCTCAACATGTCCACAAGACGCTCATTATTATGAAGAGCCCACAAGTCGAGATGGGCGTTTACATACAGTTAAAGGATGATATTATATCTGTTTCTTTTTCCCCAAGACTAAGGAATTCAAGGAGAACGAATACCACCCATGAAGGTCCTCGGGTCAGGGCAACCTCCAGAGAATTGGGCCTGAGAGAAATCAAAACCCGGGTTCTGCAACAAAAATAAATAAATAAAAACCGACACCCGTTTATCAGCTAAATAAATAAGTTTAAAATGACAAACCTCTTCTTGAAACCGTTGAAGCATGAGGCGCTTCTGCTCGAGATCCGTGGAGTAGGAATCTAACTGGCCTTGACCCATTATAGGCGAAGACCATGTTTGACCCTTGTCCCTCTTCTGCAAAGTTATGTGCATAATGTCATCCTCTGCAAACAGCAAAAACCATACGTAGGCATATTTCAGAAAATCCAATTATTTAATGAACAGATCAACTCATGTAAGAAAACTCTAGATGATTTAAAAACTTGGCGATTAAATATTTTGTCTTCGATTAAAAACAATTAGGTACGAGAAAAATACCGAGAGTCCAAAATGAAGAATCAGTCTTCACTGGGCAGGTAAAGTCGTGCTGTAATATATATCCCACCCCAAATAAAAGAGGGAGAGAGAGAGAGAAAAAAAAAAGTTAATATCTTCTGAAACGCATTCCATAAATTCCAGACACAATTGAAAAAGAAAAAAAAAAAAAAAAAAGGAGAAACTGACATTAAGGTAGGGTGGGTTTCCTTTGATCCCAAGTTCAACGTGCTTCGAATCCATCTTACAGTAGAAAAGCTTCTTGGGAACATTGGGTGGAAGGGTTATGTACATATTCACCTCATCTAGGGTTTGATCCCATTCAAACACCTTCTGACCTGAAACGCCAACATGTTTTGACATTCAATTTATCTTATCCTATATAGTATGTACAAGAAGCTGTTGTTAACTAGAAGAGCCAAATACCATTGTGTGTGAAGCTGTGTCTTTTCTCAGGAGCCAATTTCTCTGCCATTTTTCTCGATACTGATTTGCACTTCAATTCAGTTTTTTCTCACTGGTCTACGTATCGTTCAGCTCCCGCTTTCAGTTATATAGTCTGATTATTCCTAATGGACATAAGTAGTCAAGGAAATAGTGGAATTAAAAGTAAGCACCATATGTTGATAACAACAATTTCTTCTTATAATAATTATTTTTTTAAAACTATATTGGACCTGTGAATATCGACCAAGATAAAAAAATTGCTACGGTAATTTATAGTGGAAAATTTTATAGCACCATTTTCCATTCTTAATTCAATAATTTGCCCTGTCTCCACTCGATGCCTCATTTCTTAAACCCCCAAAAATTAAAAAAAATAAAAAATAAAAAATGGAGCATATCATGAACTAATTTTTTATGTAAAACTGTATGAAAAGTGGGTTCAAATCTGAAATTCGTTCAACCAAAATTCATGCAAGCTAAACAAGGAGCTAGCATGAAAACCTTACAATCAATCCAAGGGGAGCAATATATAATGACAACTTAACCAATGAAAAAAAACAATATTCGATAATCAAATCAATACTTTACACCAAAAATATTTCTATCTATTTGACAATTAAGACTAATCTATTGCGACTCGAATATTTATTTTTACGGTTAGGTGGAAGAACAGAGTACTCAACCCTTTGGCTGTTGATGCCATTAACTTTGTTATATAGATTCATTAGATGAGTTGAATATGTTTACCAGATATAAATTTCGACAATTTCAACAACCCTCTCTCCATTTCACAGCCGGCTTGGAAAATTAAAAATTCAAGTCATTTCGGAATTGCCATCCAACCAGTTCTTGATTTCAATTATTTTCCAATTAATTGCAAATTAAGTTTCTAGCAAATAGAAAATACATACACCACACAACTCTGAAATCAAAATTGAGATGCAAACCAAAACCAAAGTGAATTTCCAAATGACAAATAAAGATGATGAATGGGACCTCGGTGGTTGGATTAGGGGCGGCTGAGTTGGGACAGTGAGCTGTGGCGGACCTGGAGGAGATGGATTATCTTCCGTCGTGGATGAGGTGGCGGAGATTGGGTGGACGGTGAAGTTTTGTCAGTCGGCGTTGGCTTACGAGATGCGAATCACGGGATTGGGGAAATTTCGGTTGCAGCGAGCTATATTTCTGTATTTTTTTTTTACCTAAGAGTGAAATTACCAAATTACCTCATCCTCTAACTGCGTGCTCATTTATATTCATTATTATTTTTAATGTTGAGAAATAATGAACATTCAGTTCAAAGTTGATGAACATTTACCTGGACATTCATTGAAAATTCATTATTATTTTAATGTTCATTATTTGTAACTGGATATTCATTATTTTTAAAAATGATTTCTTTAGTTTTTTATTGGAAATTCAATGAACATTACATTAGAAATAATCAACGCTTAGTAACAAATAATTAATTTTCCATTTAAAAAATAATGAACATAGTTAGAGAAATATGTAGCTCTATATAATCTAAGGAGTACAATGTAACAAAATCTTTTATAAACTAATAGTCTTAAAACTGTTAAAATTTATTAATTACAAGATGTAAATAATTCCAATAGCGTTACTGATTTTGCTACATTATGGCCTTTTGAGTTTGTCCCCAATAGCGTTACTGATTTTACTACATTGTGGCATTTTGAGTTTGTACCCATTAAAGATGATCGGTCGAATTGCACATTACTTTTTAAAAGTTTAAAAAATATATTTCGAATCTCCTTTACAAGATAATGGAGTTAATTGTAGTGCGATGAGATTTTTTCGAGTCGCGTCTCTCGAGTAATAAAAATCGGAGTAGAGACTTTTGATCGAATGATTACAGAAATTAAATTTCAGCTAAATACAAGATCAAGTTGTTTAAGGGGTTTTTGTTTTTCAGAAACTAAGGCAAAAATTGAAATTAAAATTAAGAAAACAAGGGATCTTGGGCACTAGACTCATCTACACGATTAATATGCATAAATCGGGGCCGTCAATCCCAACATCGGAATCGTCAATCCCAACCTCAATTTAATTTTAAATCCGACGTTGATATCTCCTTTCGGTATCAATCAACATCTAAAGACAATTGAAAGTTGGCCAAACAATTAATTATGCAAAATAAAACCATACAAATTGAGATATGCACAATAAATGTCAATCGATGGTTCTCAACTCATACGAGCCCTATACCAAATAGATTTGGTCTAATGACATTGGAACAACAAGAAATAAGGGAAAGAGCAAGCGAACAATTAAATTGCAATTGAAATCCCTAAACATGAAACTAAGCAATAAAGTCATGGGAATAGGAAATCCATTGACAAATGGGAAGGAGATCTCACTTCTTCGACACAATTCAACCACAAAGTTAAAATATTTATGAAAGTAACAAGTAGAAAAAAGTATATTTAGGATTTAATGAACTAGTAAAAGAGAGCAAATAGCAATTAAACGGCAAAATGGTAAAATTAATGAAAACCGATACTACTACATTACTATATAACTAAAATGACTTGGAAAGCTTGAAACATGCAAGGAAATTCAAAAGCAATAAGAATGGATCTAGAAAATAAGCTAAATAGAAAATGAAATGCAATAAAGGCTAGTAAAATGAAAAGCAATCTCAAATCCAAAACAAGATCTAGAATCATTATTTGTCACATAACAAGAAAGTCTAAATCTTGCTTGAAAAAGAGTAGA
The DNA here is from genome assembly GCA_014905375.1 of Phtheirospermum japonicum. Lineage (NCBI taxonomy): Eukaryota > Viridiplantae > Streptophyta > Magnoliopsida > Lamiales > Orobanchaceae > Phtheirospermum > Phtheirospermum japonicum. The sequence goes on from BMAC01000459.1 coordinate 483,836, forward strand.
AACAAAGAATGGATATAGGATTTTCTAAAAGCAATTAAAATGCAGCTAAAAATAATTAAAAGAGAAAACTTACTAGAATTAAATTAGAGATCTTCAATCCTTACTCATTACTTAGTAAAAAAAATCCAATCTTCAATTACAAAAACTTGAATTAAAATCTAGATCTAAGAGAGCAAAAACTAATTTAAAAATATAAAAAGATGAACTAAAACTAAGCTTAGGTAGTGATATTTCCTAGCTTAGGTAGTGGATAATTCATAATGAAGAAAAATCCTCATATATTAGAGTCTAGCAAATCAAATGGGGGCACAAGGGACAGTTTCCCCGAAAATATCTCAAGAATCTCGAATATAAGGCGGTGCCACGCGCTTGTGCGTGAGTGTGCTCCACTTGCGGCGAAGCGATGAGTTGGGTGCAAAATATGTAGATTTGGAAGGCATTTTGAGGCTCTAAAAGGACGAATTAGCTCTAGATGTCTGAATATGAAGTGTACTCCTGCCTCTTGGATTTTATGTAAAACTCGAATTACATCAAAATAAGTTTTGTATAGAGAGTTATGTCCTCCACACCAAGACCTACCATATCTGGGAATTTAGCGCGATATTTCCACTTCTAACTTTTCCATTCTTAACGTACGACCTGGGCTAAGTGGTAACATAAAAGTTTTCAATATCTCTCTTATCTGTCTAATGATATAAAAACTGAAGCAATTATCATGAGAGTTATAATCAAAATACGACAACGACTACATCCAACGAGACAATGCGTGGGAAGACAAAGTAGATCGCCACATTTTTCGTCGTTTCTGCTCAATATTCGCACCACACACACTCGTCGACACTTGTTGAATTCATCAGCTTGGCTCGTCTCTCGAACTCACCCAGGCCCACTTTGACGAAGTTTGACCTAAAAAGATAAAATAACATAAAAACCCATAAAAATACGAGAAAAACACAAAAAAACACTAAAAAGACGAAACAAGCTATGAAAATGCAAAAAAAAAAAAAAACATAAACTACAACTCAAACCAAAATAAAACATGCAAAAAAAGACACAAAATCACATGAAAATACACAGAAATATGTACAAATTAACTCCCACACACTTAGAATTTTACTTGTCCTCAAGAAAAACTGACCTAGACATAGAAAAGAAAAATCTAACCCCCGATGTACCTAAGATTAATGCAATCAAATGATCCAAGAAGTTATGCATTAGATCAATTGGAAACTTTAGACTTCCTTCCGAACACCTAAAAGTAACAAGTTGCCCTTCATGCACGTCTCCCATCTATGCCTTGGCCAAGGTCTATCCACGCTCAAACCACAAAGTTGGCACCCTACTAGCTCAATCATCTATTCACCTCTTTAATAATAAAAACTAAAAATAAAAATACATGTAAGGGCTGCACGTTTATTTCAATCATAACTTCAAGTATTTATAGACGCATCATTGTTTTTCTCACTTTTCTCACCTTTTTTTTCCTTTTTTTTGCAAGACTTTCCCTTCTTGCTTTTTTTTTTTTGTGTGAGTACCCATATAGGCCTTTTCTTCTTGCCTTTTTTTTTTCCTCTTATTGCTTTTTTCTTGATAATTCGTGGAATATTTGACGTTTCTAAAAAGAAAAAAAAATTACATAAATTCCTATAGACGGCAACCAAGAATGAGGCTAGTAGAAAGTGTTGAACTCTTGGAATGGATTGCAGGGACATAACAAAGCTACAACACTTCATAAGTTCCCTACACTTCATGCCCCACAATTAAACTAATGCCGAATGAAAGTCTAAACAACCTAATCAAAGTATCTAACCACGTCACTTCGTTAAAGTCCAAACAATAACAATCTACACGACTCAAATCATATCCAGTTCGTGTAGAAACAGGCCAGGTATGGGCCAAAAGGGTTGGTGGCCAAGAAGTGTCGGTAGTGCAAGTGCTGATGGGGCATCAACTGTTATGCGCGTGCGGGTGGGAGAGCTACTGAGAGCATTACCAATAGGTGCCGAGATGGTGCACCAGCCTGCGCGCATTTATTGTCAAGAGTTGCCAAGCTGGTGCACCCGGGCTGCGCTAATGATGCATTGATAGCTGAGATGACTCGATTCGACCTGTGCGTGCGCCAATGATGCATTGATAGCTGACGGGGCATCAACTACCAAGGGTGTGAATGTGCGGGTGCCGAGAGGTGTCGACTGCGCATTAACTGGAGCAGCGGTAGCGTTGACCAACTACAGAGACCAAGGATTGTGCGTTGACTGCCGAGCATTGCTAAGTGCTTCCAAGCACCGCCAAGAGCAGTCGTGCCAGCACGTACGTGGGTGCAAGATAGCGCGCCACGAGCTGCTTTTTTGCCATTTTTTTGCAATTTCTTCGAGCAAAGCACCCGATTTGAGGGCCTCCTATCATGACACCATCCATTCTAAGAAAGAAATAAGGCAAGTAAATAAAATAGCAAAAAAAATGAGTGAAAAGGCAAAAAAGTACGAAAATGAGAAAAAGAAAGATAAAAGAAAATGATAGCTTGGGTTGCCTCTCAATAAGCGCTTGTTTATTTAGCGTCTATAGCTCGACGACCTATATAGAATAATGTTATCTGAGATCCAAGAAGAGGTGACGCTCATGCCACACCTTCTTATATTCCAAATGGAGAAGTAGGCGACAAATGTGGGCACGCCAAGCAATATATAGGCAGGACAAAATGAACGCTCCAATTAGCTTGGGAGTCCAAACCGCGAATAATCGATCTCCATGAAGAGGTCGGCATAATGAGCGGAAAATAAAAATGCTTGACTAAAGGAAGGATGAGAACGTCTGTCAAGCAAAAGAAGTCATTATTGGGCCGCTCAAATTCGATAAACGATTTTACCACAACTACAGGCTCACATGTCGAAATGATAGGAATAGAAAAGTCATGGGACAGTACACGAACCTCACGGTCCAAGAAGAGGTGACGCTCATGACACACCTTATTATATTCCAAATGGAGAAGTAGGCGACAAATGTGGGCATGCCAAGCAATATATAGGCAGGACAAAATGAACACTCCAATTAGCTTTGGAGTCCAAACCGCGAATAATCGATCTCCATGAAGAGGTCGGCACAACGAGCAGAAAAGAAAAATGCTCGACTAAAGGAAGGATGAGAACGTCTGTCAAGCAAAAGAAGTCATTATTGGGCCGCTCGAATTCGATGACCAATTTTACCACAACTACAGGCTCACATGTTGAGATGATAGGAATAGAAAAGTCATGGAACAATACACGAACCTCACGGTCTTTAGAGATTGAAAATGAGAGTAATCGACCACGAACACTAAAACTAACACCACATAATGGGAGCAAATCACAAGGCTTGACCGCTGGGAGGGCAAAAACATCAATCAAGAATATAAAGCGGCCTACGGGTGAGCCAAAGCTCTTAGGAATAGGATGCACAAGGACTCCCGATTGACAAAATGGGTCGAAAAATTCTTTCATCTCCATGATCTCCATCTCTTCACTCTCAATATCACGTAATGACTTATCCAGGCACAAGAGATGGGGATCAGACTCAATCTCAACAAGCTCTTCTACCACCTCATTCTCGAGATTCAATAAGGCATCGGGTGGTGCTAAAAGCGTCTCAACAATCAAAACCTCCTTTACAATCAGCTCCGTAACTCCATCATTCTCACATAAGACAATAAGGATCAAATCATCAATGCCCGCCAAAATCTCCATAGGCAACACCTCCTTGCACTTGTTTACTAATATAGCCTCGTCGAATGGCAAAGGGGTATAATTATTCTATTTGAAACCAACAGTTCCTACAAACTCACTCCCATCCTCGATAACATCCAAAAATCTCAAATCATCACTCACCACCAGAACCTCCATTGACATCACCCCCACACTTTCATCAACAAAATCATCAACGAGCATAAGAGGGGAAATTCACACATCCAAACTCTCCACCTCAACTCTAACCTCCTCATTACTAGCCTCTTGAATATAATCGGGCAAAGTGGATGCGGATTGATAATGATTGTAGCTTGAGTTATAAGAAAATGGGGCATGGGAAGCATGATGGTATAACCCTAAGCCTCATAATGCTTACTACGATAACACGAAGGGTACGGGGGATAATAATCATAGCTCAAATTATGATAATGTAATGCATGGGGAGCATCTGAAGAATTATATCCTGAATCGTGATTCTTGGGAGGCGAGGCTTGAGACTTGTAACTCAAATCATAGGAATGCAAAGTTGAAGGAGTATAATTATCATAACTCGTATAATAATAGGGTGAGGCGGGTGGAGCATTAGGTTCGTAGCTTAGAGAATCAAAATTAGAAGTGGGTGGAGAATACGAATCATAGCTCAGATAAGAAGAAGGGGAAAATGGGTGGAGCGTATAAAGACTTATACCCCGTATCATAGTAATTAAGAGTTCCGATAGAAGAGTCATTATAAAGAAGGTGATTTAAATCTTTCATGAAAGTGGTTGGGGACAATCATCGATCGTTAGGAGCATAAAGATCATCATCGGGTAGATGAGCAAAATAATTGGTCTTCTTAAATTTCATATATGGCCGACGAGTATGAGGAGCATATGGATCGTCATATGGTGGAAAAGCTCAACAATTTGGAGATAGAGCACACGGACCTCTATAAGGAGCATAAGGATCATCATCTTCGACCATCTTCAGTTTCACATATGGAAGATGAGCATGAGGAGCGTAATGATCATCATATGGCGGAGAAGCTCGAAGATTAAGAGGTAGAGCACACGAATCTCGATAAGGAGCATAAAGATCATCGTCTTTGACCCTCTTCAGTTTCACATATAGCCGACGGGCATAAGGAGGATAATGATCGTCATATGAAGGAGGGGCTCGATAATCAACCATCTTCGATTTATCAAATCTCGGATCTCAAAAGATGCGGTGAGGTTATTGATATAACTTGCAATCATAGCACTCAACAAATAAGATTAAACGTACCGGCGGGAAACAAAATAAACGAACATAAGAGAAAAGAAAATTACAACTTATGGAAAGAAGATTATACTAAAGCTAAGTTAAGATCACATAAAAATAATCAAAAGCTTCCTTAAACCTTTTTCATTCCCCGATAATGGTGCCAAAATTTTAACCGGTCGACTCGCACATTACTTTTTAAAAATTTAAAAAGTATTTTCAAATATCCTCCACAAGAGAACAAGGTCAATTTTAGTGCGACGGATCTTCCCGAGTTGTGTCTCTCGAGTAATGAAAATTGGAGTGGAGGTTTTTGATCGAGCTATTATGAAAAATTAAAACCAAGCCAAACACAAGATCAAGTTATTTGAGGGGTTTTTAGTTTTTAGAAACTAAGGCAGAAAATTGAGATTAAAAAGAAGAAATCAAGGGTCTAAGACACTAAACTCGTCTATATGATCAATTGAATAATTTATCGGTCATTTAATATGTATAAGCCGGGGTTGTCAATCCCAACCTTGATTTGGCTTTAAATCCGATGCTGATATCTCCTTTCGGTATCAATAAACATCTAAAGACAATTAGAAATTGGCCAAATAACTAGTTCTTCAAAACAAAACCGTACAAATTGAGATGTGCACAATAAATTGCTCAATGACTTGTCAATCGATGGTTCTCAACTCATCTACGCCTTAGACCAAATAGTCTAGACTAATGACATTGGAAATAGCAAGAAATAAAGGAAAGAGCAAGCAAGAATAATCAAATTGCAATTAAAAACTCCAAACATGAAACTAAGAAATAAAGGCATGGAAATAGGAATTGACAAATTAGAATGAGATCTCACTTCTCCGACACAATTCAACCACAAAGTTAAAAGCTTTAATGAAAGTAACAAGTAGCAAAAAGCAGATATATGATTCAATGAACAAGTGAAAGAGAGAAAATAGCAATTAAATGGAGAAATTGTAAGATTAACAAAACCAATACTACTACACTATTATATAACTAAAGTTACTAGGAAAGCTTGAAACTTGCAACGAAATTCAAAAGCAATAAGAGTGGATCTAGAAAATAAGCTAAGACCAGGCATAGAAAATGAAAATGCCATTAAAATGAAAAGCAAACTCAAATCCAAAACAAGATTATAATCCTTGTTTTTTACATTACAAAAAAGTCTAAGTTTTGCTTGAAAAAGAGTAGAAACAAAGAGTAGATCTATGATTTATTAAAAGCAAATAAAATGCAATTAAAGACAATTAAAAGAGAAAGCTTACTAGAATTAAACTACAGATCTTCAATCTTGCTTGTCACTTAGCAGGAAAAATCCAATCTTCAACTACAAGAACTTGAATTAAAATCTAGATCTAAGAGCAAAAACTAATCCAAAATATAAAAGATGAACTAAAACTAAGCTTAGGTAGTGAATATTCATAATGAGGAACAATCCTCATTATACAGGAGTCTAGTATATCAAATGGGGGCACATATATTTTCCTTGAAAATATCTCAAAAATCCCGAATATAAGGCGGTGCCACACGCTCGGGCTCAAGTGTGCTCCACTTGCGGCGAAGTGATGATTGGGTGTAGAATATGTGGATTAGAAAGGCATTTTGAGGCTCGGAAATGATAAATTAGCTTTATATGTCTGAATATAAAATATATAGGTGCATCTTGGGTTTTATATGAAACTTGAATTACATCTAAAGAAGTTTTGTGCATAGAGTTACGGCCTCCACACCATGATCTTCTATATCTGGGAATTCAGCGCAATGTTTCCACTTCTACCTAACTTTTTCCATTCTTACTGTAAAAACTAGGCTAAGTGGTAAACATAAAAGTTGTAGATCCCTCTCTTATGTATTCAATTATATAAAGTAGAAGAAATTATCACGAATTTTCTGGGATTTCTGATCAAAATACGACAACTTCTACATCTAATGAGAGAATGCGTGGGCCGACAAAGTAGATCGCCACATTTCTTGTCGTTTTCGCTCGATATTCGCACCACACACTCGTAGACGCTTGTTGTTGAATCCAATGGCTTGGGTCATCTCTCAAACTCGGCTTAGGTTTTCTTTGACCAAGCTTGACCTAAAAAGATAAAATAACATAAAAATTCACAAAAATCCGAGAAAAATACTAAAAAGATGAAATAAACTACAAAAATGTAAAATAATGAAAAATAACATAAATTAAAACTCAACCCAAACAAAAACATGCAAAAAAAGACACAAATCCATGAAAAATACACACAAAGTAATTAAAAAAAAACTAAAAAACAAATCATGGATTTTGAGGGATAAATTATTTTTTAATTCATTATATTGTCTATATTCTAAAAACGGATTATGATATCATTCAGTATCAAAAATATTACATTAAATTAATAAAATTATCAAAAAAAAAAAGGTACAATATTATCCTTTTGAGCCAAGATGTTGACGTGGTGTGATTATGTATGTATTTACTTATCATATTTTATTTAACTTTAAATATTAAATATTAAATAAGTAGTTGAACTACCTAATTTGCCCTTTCCCTTTTCTATTTTTATTTTTTTCCTCTTTCTTTTTGTTACCTTTCCATTTCCCTTTTCTCATTTTTTTTTACTTCTCTTTTCTTTTATGTTTGTTTTTCATTTAGGTTTGTTTTAATTTTTTTAAGATAATATATATATATATATATATATATATATATATATATATATATATATATATATATATATATATATATATAATACAAGTACCCATTAGTTCTCTCATATAAAGAGAAATTAATTTATTTAATAAGAGTAGATTATTCACCTTCCCTGAACAAACGGCCGCCTCATCCCTGGCTGCGCCACCGCCACGGTGGCAATTGTGGTGGCTATCATCGTGTTGCGCGGCTGGAGGGTAGTAGTACATACGCGCTGTTTGCGAACAATGAGAGGTTATATCTGGAAGTAATTCTGAAATCTGCATCCAAAAGCTCCATATTCACCCCCACCTGTAATTAACACTTTACTCTTTCTTCTTTTATGTTTGGGGTTATTTTTCAATCGTGGATTTGGTTCGGTTTTCCATGTGTGTGCAAGTGTGTGAAGGGACAGGGTCGGTAGATTTGGCACCTGTGTCAGAGTATTTTATGTGGGTCGAGATGGTGGCTGGAGGGACTGGTAGCCGGGGAGAGGACGGAGATGGTGGTAAGTGAGGGTAGAAATTGAGGGGTGAAAGAAAGGGTTTAAAAGTTGAAGGGTTGCCTTTTAGAATTAGATAGATTTAAGGGACTTACATATTACCAATATTCTATACTTTCAAATTACCCTAAATGAGGGTAAAATAGAGAAACAACAATTTTCTTCCCTTTTATATTTAAAGTTAAAGAAGAATAATAAGAAAATAATTAATCACGCCACATCAATATCTTGGTGCGAAAAGAATAATTTTTAATTTTTTTTTGATAATTTTGTCAACTTAGGTGTTTTGCTAAATTATATCATGACTAGTTTTCGAAAAAATGAACAATATAATGATATTAAAAGAATAATTTTGTCGATTTTGAGAATGTGATTGAGTGTGGCATGTACATGTAAATAAAATAGGTGGACAAGGAATAATAAATTAATTTATAATAAAATAAAAGTAAGTATATCAATTTTAATGCGTGTGTGTATATATATATTCCACATACATAATAAATGAATAGGTCCCTATTATACGTGTTTACCTAAAAAAATTTGGGTTGATGTGTAATTTTCTTTAGGTTGGCATATATTAAAATATAGTAATTTTAATATCTAACTGATGTAATATATAATCTTTATTATACTTTACCTAATTTAATAATTATTTTATTATATTTTGCCTGATTCAATAATTCTTTTATTTTTTTAGTATTCATATATAATTACAAAAAAGAATCTAAAAAATAGTTATCTAATTAAAATAAAAATTACTTATAATATAATGTTAATTATGAAAAAAACTTTAATTGTGAAAATAATCTAAATAAATTTTATATTTTTAATAAAAGTTAAAATAATTTTAATTTAAGATTTTAAAAATTAAATATAAGTAAATTATGAGTTATTTGCAATAATATAAGTTTGTAACTAATTATTATGAATGAGTCCAATCTAACCAAATATATAAAATTATATAATAATTATAAATATTGGTTAGACACTGATATAATATGACACGAGTTGTGAATATGACATTATTTAAATTTTTCCAAGTATGTAACTAAAATTTATTAACAAATTTAATCTAAGTATTAAAATATAAAATTATTTAATAATATAATTAATAAATAGAGATTAGACACATGTTGAAAATATGACATCTTTTGAATACTTTATTTTTATATTCAAAAACTGTAATTATCATAAATATTTATTATATTTATTCTTTGATAAATATATATATACACACTCTCAATTTTGTTCATTTAAGATGAGAAAAGCATGTTTAGAGTAGACATTGACATTTTCCTGGTAAAAGAAAGTGACACTAAGGCAAAAGAAAAGTAGTCGGGTCAACTCAGGCAGATCCATTTGATAAAAATACCCATCAAACAGTTATGAGTTTTTGCCAGTTTAAACACTCCGGGTACTAATTTGATATTGTATAATAATAACTAGAATTTGACATGCACTATATTCAGTAATTTTTAAATTAATTTATAAGATGTTAGATAAAAGTGAAAAATATAAAAGAGTTATATATTTTTATTAACCATGCTATATCATTGATTAACTCTCATAATAAAAAGTTTAGATGTTGAATTTTAATTATTTGTATTATAGATAAATAAGTTTCGTTCTTAGAAGAAAAAGTTATTGACGACGAGTTTTAATTATTTGTGGAGAGAAAAAAAAAACTAAATTACAAAGAAAGAAAAAATACATTCATTAAATAATATAATTATTATTTCTAATATGTTAATATAAAAATATCATAATTTAAAATGTAGTTTAATGGGAAAATAAAATTACACTAATTGATTAGATTTTTTAAATTTCAATTTTTTTAGTTAAACAATAATCAACAATAACTTTTATCAAAAATTAGTAAAACATATAAAAATAGTATAATTTGAAAAATAAGATTATTCTGGCTAATTTCATCTTTAAAATAATTTATATATATAAATTTATTAAAAAAATAAAAAGAAAGAATAAATAAAAAAAATCAAAAAAAAAATTAAAATAAATGGGACCTACAGGTCTCCTATAATAGTAAGATCATAAATTAGTAAAACATATAAAAATAGTATAATGTGGAAAACAAAATTATACTGGCTAATTTCATCTTTAAAATAATTTTTTTTATATAAGTTTATTAAAAAATAATTTATATATATAAATTTATTAAAAAAAGAAAAATAAAAAATAAATAAAAAAACCAAAAAAAAAAACACAACTAATTGGGGGGTGACATATGTCACCCCGGAGACCTGCATGTCTCCTATAATAGTAAGGAATAGATAATTGATGAAATAGCTTTCATTGTTCGAATAAATTTAACAAAATCTTTGAATTAAGATAAACATTTGGACAGCAATTGGACTGGTATTCAAACATTAATATTATAAGACAAGTATGGTGACAACAATTGGTTCGAAAATGAAACATTCGACAAGATAGCTATTCAGGGTATCTATCCACAAGTGTGACAAATTTAACCAATTAGTCCACCAATTATTTTTCTTATCAATCCACTGCAGCTATTGTAGATAAGCATTTTACGCGAATGACTGAATGTGGCCGAAATAAAAACTTTGTTTTCTTTGTAACAAGTAATTATCTGCAAATTATACTGCACATCACCAAGTTTATACACTCGTTTTCTTCTTTGCGATAATATATGTAAATATTTTGTGTCAGCTACAAGTTTTGTCGATCAAATCTTGATAACCACTTCAACGTTGTCCGATAATATTTTTCCATTTTAAAGGTATATGTATGTTTTGTGTGATAATACATATAAATTTTGTATGATAATATATGAACATTTTAAGAATCTTGTCGGTCAAATTTGCCACTTCGATGACGACCGCTTACACTTTCTCGTCCACTGAATCTCGACGGCCACTAAAACGGAAAGACTCGTATTGCCAATAATTATATTTATTACACATACGACATCAAATATTCAGGTCGGCGAACATGAAGATTTGTAGGGATTTAGTAAGTGACCTCCCCTTTAGAAGATGCAATCTTTTTTTAGTGGGGCGAGCTGTTTTGAGATCGGCGAGCTCTCTGATAAGAGTGGCAAGATCTTATATGAGGGTGGTGAGCTCTTATCAAATAAATGGTGTTATAAAAGTTCGTTATTGAGAGTTGAGCTTTATGGTTAACATGGTCTTGGGCCTTGGTGGGCTGATATGAATTATGGCATGGGGTCCCGACAGACTAAAAGGTATGGATATGGTTATTGGCCCATGGTCATTATGGTAATTTATCAAGAGTTCTATCATTTATGGTAACTTAGCATACATGAAAAATATTAATCGTGAGTCGGTCGCTATTTATGGTATTGTAGTTTTAATAGGAGATGTGAACCCCAGATTGAGAACACGTCTCTTATCTATATAAAGAAACTCAGGCTTCACATTTTTTTCTAAATTGATTTTATATCCTATGTTTTGAACATATCTCTCTCGAAAAATATCTGACTTAAGCATCAGAGGCCCTACGCCAGGTCTGTCCTTCTTCAGTTCTGTTTTGCAAGTTGATCAGGTCGTCAGGAGTTTTGTGGAGGGCAATCAGGTCGCCTAACGCATATTTCAGGTTATTACTTTTTTTTCTTGGTGAACCAAACTTTTTGGTAAAATCAAGTGGCATCGTCTATGGGAAAGAGGGATATCGAGTCTTTATGCGTGGGAATTTTAACGAGCAAAGCATGAAGGAAAGAACTATCACACCTCAAACTTTAGATTTTGAATCGGAGACGTGCAAGGCAAAGGAAATAGACAAAGAAAAACAGGCTGAGGAGGAACAAACACCACCTCGAGGGGAAACTGCTAATCCAATGACCACAACAACAACACCATCACCGCCGCAGAAAGAAAAGGTGGAGAAGTCAAAGGAGGAGAACAAGAAAAGGACACAGAGTTAACTAAACAAAAGGCTATTCATGTTGGGACCAAGGATTGAAAAGTATTACCGAAAGGTAGAACTTGTCACATTGATAAGGGATTCATCGAGTGATTGATGGCCTTAGTGCCTCTGAGCAAATTAGAGAATCTAAAGAGATTTTGGTGGCGAAGATGATAGTGAAGACTGGGAGGCTTCGGAAAAGGACGAGGAATATAGGCCAGCATAATTAACTCCTAGCCAAAAGAAGAGCAGAGAAAAGGAACCACGGACGTCAGGCCCCGAATTAACCTGGATCACAAAAACAGGGCGATACCCGATAGAATACCCATCATCATCTTATGGGGAGGATGATGATGATGACATACAATTCTTGAGTAGCAAGTCGCGAAAGAAATCCTACAAACAACAGGCCCACCGAGATACGGAAGAGGACGAAGATGAGGCATTATGATTAGCATGAAAATGTCTGGATTTTTATTGGTATTTTAGTTTATTTTTCTTATTATTTTCGGTATAAGTTGGATAGATTGAGCACATTTTCATATTTTCTTATCTCCAACTTATTTTATCATAATTTAATCATAATTAATTAATTTTATATTTATTTTAGGTATTTTGAATTATTTAAGTTTGTAAGTAGTCAAGAGTGGGCGTACGAGTGGAGATTCAGCGAAAACGGGCCGCGATTTGAAGAATTTGAAGCTTCCGACTTTCTATAACGGTTCTCCTTCTGGAATCGTTATAATAGCCCTGGCCGAGCCCTGCCGACCAAGCCCTGCCGACTAGTTTCGAGCAGTCCTCCCGCGTCGACCAGTTTACGTCGGTCGACGCCAGAACCGTTATAGAAGCTTTGATCGACACCAATGCCCCCAAACTCTCTGTCGCGTCGGTCGACGCCCGATCAACGCGACTGCCCAAAAAATGCATTTTTAAGGGTTTCTTACTGCCCAAGACTTCCCACAACTATAAATACCCTATGTATTTCGATTTTTTATATACCATATCATATTTCTAGGGTTTTAAGGCCTCTTAGGGGCTGACAACCCCAACGAGTACCCTTCGATTTCTTAGTTTCTCTTCATAATTCTTAATTTTAAAATTCTTAGAATTTAGATTAATCTAGATTCAAGATTTCGTCGTGGAACGCTGCAATTTTCTTCGTTTAATTAGTAAGTACTTATCTCTTATACTCTTTAATTTAGTTCACATGCTTTCAATTAGTTTAATTAAATCTCTTAGAATAATTATTATTTCCATGACGAATTGTAATTATGATTGTGTTGGGATTGTGATGTTGAGATTGATGATTATTGGTAGCTAGATCTAATGGGTCTAGAGCCTAGAATCGTTTAGAACCATCAATTGGGTTTTCCAAAGAGATCGTGGAGACGAATCGAAACTCTAAAACTCTTGTTTTCTTAAATCATTTTAAAGTCTTTTAAATTAATTGCTCATAGTTAAAATTAATCTTTAGTTTTAGTTAATTAATTCATAGTTTAGATAATCTTTAGATTTAATTAATTAGTTCATAATTTAAATAATTTCTAGATTTAATTTATTGCTCTTAGTTTAATTAATCTTCAGTTCTTATAACTCTCACCCCCCCCCCCCCCCCACACACACACACACACCCCTTGTCCATGTGTTTAGATTAGTTTTATTTTTATTTCTTATTCGTTGAATTAAACACAAAATGAACTTCCGAATCTAGCTTTCCTTTGAGATCGACACGAGTCAACTTACCCACCTACAAGTGATTCTGTACTCTTGCGGGCGAACTTTTTAAATTGACAACTTTAAATAAAAATAGGTGTGGAAAAGTTCGAATCACATTACCAACCTCCCCCGCGCGCTAAGAGATATGCAAAAAGCAGTGCGAGCATTACAAAAGCAGGTCGCGGGAGCAGGGGGTGAAGAATCAAAGGGCCATCCATTCTCAAAAATGATATTAAGAGCGGCGTTACCACGTGCAGCGGCCTGGGGAAACTTTGAAAAATTATGTGGCCCAGATTACTAGAGCTACTTTGGAAGTGCCCGCGGCCACATACGAGATGAAAGCAAGAGCGTTACACCAAGGATTGAGGATGGAGGGTCTCCAAAAGTCGTTGGCTAAGCAATTTGCACATACTTTCGAGGAAGTTTTGGATAGGTGTGTGATCCAAACTTTTGTGCACCCCTTTTTAAGATATTTAATTTTTAAACACGCAAGCTTGCTCGCAAGAGTACGAGGAACTTATAGGGTGGTGAGTTTGACTCAAGTCGATTCTCTCGAGGACAACTCTTCGGTCTCTTAGATGCTTTTCTCAATCACACGTAAACGAATAATACATACAAATTGGGGGATTTTGAAGAATTTGATTTGATCATTATAAACTTAAGCAATTTTAAATCTAAAACTAATTAAACTAATTATCTTAAACCAGACTACCTAATAATTAAACTACTTAAACCTAAGAACTAAGAAATAATTAAACTAGCAGTAAAACATAGTAACGAATCTAAGAACATGAACATAAGAAACTACCATGAAGCAATTGTATCATAGGAATCTAAAAAGGGGAAATTAAGCATAAATGAAATTGCATAAATAAACTTGATGAATTCAATATCCAAAATCTAAGCATGAAATAAAATTGAGAACTAATTATCTAACCCTAGAATTAACTAATAAATTAACTAAGAAAACAATTAAGAGTTTAGAAAACTTATTGAAACTAGTAAGAGCGATAAAAATCTCTAGCGAGTCCGGAGTTTGGAACGAAGATCTTGATTTGAAGTGAATCTTGAACGTAAGGGACTTGAATCTTCAATCTCGATCTCTATCTTCGTAACGGAGTGTGTAGATGTGTTATTTCTGTTCTCTCTAACCCTAGGTAGTCGTGTCTCTTCTAAAAATCCGAAATATGAAGGGTATTTATAGATATAGCATGTCTTGGCGCACAAGAAAACCTAAAAATGCATTTCTGGGCAGACACATCGAATTCGCATCGACCGACGTGGACAGGGGCTCGGTGTCGACACTGCCTGTGCACTCGCGTCGACTGGACAGAGGCGTCGACTGACGCGGTCTTGGATCGACGCTACAGAAAGTTACGTCGGCTTAGGCGTCGATGGATGCACCCATGGATTGACACTTCAGAGAGTTACGTCGGCTTAGCATCGACATAGTGTCGACCGCCATGGGCAGAATCGCGTCGATGTAGCGTCGATGTAGCGTCGACGCTTGCGTCGACTGACGCTACTGAGAGTATGTCTCATTTTTTCGATCTTTCTGCTATTCGTTCACCAAAAAGCTCGTTCTCCACTCTAGAACATTGAACTTCATCTATTTACGTGCTGAACTCTTCCGATTACTTAGCTGTAAGGTAAAAAACAACGAATAATCACCTATTCTCATCAATTATGATCAAAACACGGTAAAATAAGCTGGAAGTATAAAAATACGGAATTAAGCTTAAATCATCCAACTTATACCAAAAATAAAAAGAAAAACGAACTAAAATGCTAATAAAAATAAGGACAAATCTGCGCTAATCAACTACCCCATGCTTAATTGGTTTGTTCGTCCTCGAACAGACGTTAAATTCAAAGTATAACAAGAAAGGTAATCAGCTCAAGCAATGAGTCGTGCAATTGCTACATAAATAATTTTGAAAATATAGATACAAGTCACGCAACCTCAAACACTATACCTTTATTACATTGTCGCTTCAAAAACAAAATCATGCATCCTCTTAAAAGGGTAATATATGGGTGTTCGCTCAAAAGAACTCAAGCATTGCTACGTAGGACGTGTATATACTCAAATCATACAAATGCAAGTACAATAAACAAGCACAGAAAATCAATCTCTTTTCAATCGCAAATTAAGTGTGTTGTCGAACTAAGAATCGGAAAAGGTCTTTTTGGGTTGTAATGTAAGGCTCTTTGGACGGGTATGGAATATATAAGTCGTGTGACTAACTCACGATCTAACATGATCAATAACTCACTCAACCTAATCTAATCATGAAGCATTTTGTCTCACCTCGTTCAAAAATAAAAATACCTCACTTATTTCTCATAGCGTAGCCTTAAAATTTAGGCTATTTCTCAACTCGTAAACCGTAAACCGACTTTTCGCTCGAACCACTTAAACACAATTGAATCTTATAATGTGCTTCTTATTTAATACAACTCTTTTGCCTTGTAAACATTAGGCTTCATAATAAAATAAACAATAATAAACAAGCCTTCATTAGCGCGTACGCAATGACTAAACACGAAACAACTAGACTCACCATCCTTCTTTTTCTTTATTTTTTTTAATTCCCCCTTTTATAAATTTTTAATGGGGTACTTGTTTTTTCTTTTTCTTTTTTTTCCTTTTTTTGTTTTTTCTTTTCGAATAGTAGTCCTTAATTACAAAAATTCATAAATCCCTAATAAAATTTCCAAAACTCTAATAACCAATAAAAATGACGACCTCCTACCCCACGCTTTAATGGGTTAGTAGGGGTCAACTCGATAAAATCACACATGGCTATAGGCATGGATTATTTGGCTATGATTATTTTATTCGAAATTTATGGTGGCTAAAATTTATGGATATGGCCGGAATAGGGTTTTTTCTGTGCCTTAACGTCATGTTCAAAGTCAACTACACACAGCGGTTTCAAAGAGATATCAAGACTGAAACTTATTCAAGCACATGCAAAGATGATAAACACTCAGGCTACTCACAGGCTTTTTGCATGAAAAAGTTTTGAATTGACGCTATTTTTAAGGTTTTGCAAAATCAATTGCGTCCAAGTACCATTTTACAATATATAAATAATAATTTTAAAATTTATGCACTTATACACGCTCAAAGACAAGAACATCAAATCATACGTAGTCAACTTTAACAGGCAAGCCATACAAACACAATTTAGCGCAGAAATAGCAATTAATCACGTCTAAGCATTTAATTATTACAGGCCAAATAAAAATTACACAAATAAGCAATAAAATTCACACTCGACCACCCCCCTCTCTAAAAATCTCGGCAATCTCCTGATTGCCACAAATACATCCGAAAATCAAAAAGAGGAAGGAAAAGGAAACATCCCTAAAAATAGAAGGTCGAGCCGTTACTCGTCGATATGTGCAATCGGCCATCGCTCCAACGTACGTGATATGAAATGTCCTGAGAAAAATGAAACAAACAAAAGCAAAGGAAAGAAAATAACAATATTTTTGGATTTTTTTTAATTTTTCAATTTTTTTTTAAATTAAAAATTACGATACAAGGATTTCAGAACTTGTGGGATCCATCATCCTCGGGAACCTCATCGACGTCCATGTCGGGCTGGGTTCACGTTGACGCTGCGTCGATCGACGCGACAGAGAACTTTTTCTCGGCAGGTGCATCGACGCCGCGTCGACCGACGCGAGCAGGTCTCGGCGTCGAATATTCCTTCGCTTGATTGATTAATTCTCCTCGTTCGAGTTCTTTCATCTGTTCTAAGAAGATAAAAATAAAAATAAAACATGAAATAAACGGAATTAAAATACAAAAGGATACAGAAAGCTCGGGTTACCTCCCGAGAAGCGCAAATTTTAACGTCGCTTGCTCGACGCTATATGCTTGATCAATCTCTTGCTCGTGGTGGGCCCACGAACACTCTCTTACTACTATTTCGACTCTTCATATAGTTCTCGCAATAAGACTTAAGTCGATGCTTGTGGACTTGGAAATTCATCTTGTCACGCTCATCGTATAGAGTGGCTACTCCATATTCATCCAATTCTTTTACTAAAAATGGTCCACTCCATTTGGCCTCGAGATTGGTTGGATCAAGCTTACGGATATGATTATACAACACTAATTTACCAACCTCATACTTCGAGTTTATAACTTCCTTGGTGCGAACCTCTTTCGATTTCTTCTTCTCCCTCATCCAATCATTGTCATATGCCTCGCTCTTGTTCGTTGCAAGTTTAAAATTTCTGTAAGGGTCAAGGGAAACGTACTTCGAATGATTTTTTGGTGGCTCCAACTCCACCTTTTTCTCGAATTTAGGTGCCTTATTCTTCACATCCAATTCCTCTTGAAATTCTTCAATAATATCGTTTATGTCAATACCCAGTAACTCGATCAAATCTTCCCCACTCAAATGCTTCTCGTCGTCAAGATCATCGTACTCCTCACTTAAGTCAACTTTTAGTGTATCCCCCTCCTTCCTTAGAAATCCGTCGTCATCCCCGTCGCCTAATTCGTCCACAACCACGACTCCTTTTAGATCTTGGATGCATGAAGCAATGGGATCAAAGAACGAACAATCATCTAGCATGGCAGGGGTAGGAGTTTTTTGAATATCTTTCAGAGAAAACGTCACTGATTCTCCCAAAACGGTCATCGTCATTCTTCCTTTGTGAACATCAATCAAAGTATGGGTGGTAGACATAAACGGTCACCCCAATAAAATGGTATGCTCCGTGCTCGCAATCGGCACTTCGCCAACGTCCAAAATCACAAAGTCAACCAGTATTACTAGATCTCCAACTTGCACTAAAACATCCTCAACCATCCCCAAAGGTAGCCGAATTGAGCGATCGGCAAACTGTAGTCGCATGGTCGTCGGCTTCAGTGGTCCAAGATCAAATTCTCGATAAAGTGAATAAGGCATTAGATTAAATCCTGCTCCAAAATCCAACATTCCTTTTGATTTTTGTCCATTAGC
Source organism: Phtheirospermum japonicum (assembly GCA_014905375.1). NCBI lineage: Eukaryota > Viridiplantae > Streptophyta > Magnoliopsida > Lamiales > Orobanchaceae > Phtheirospermum > Phtheirospermum japonicum. The sequence continues at coordinate 502,586 of BMAC01000459.1, forward strand.
CAAGGAAATAGTGATGCAGAAACTTCCAGGATCGCGTTCCTTAGGTGGTAATGGCTTTTTGAAAACCGCGCTCACTTCCCTTGGTAGTGTTACAAATTGATTTGTCGCCAAGCGTCTCTCCCTTGAAGCAAGTTCATTGAAAAATTTCACATAGGCGGGCATTGTTTTGATTACCTCCAAAAGTGGCAAGTTAATATTGACGTTTTTCAATAGGTTATATAGTCCATGAATCTTTTGTTCTCCTTAGCTGGACGCAAACGGCTTGGAAAAGGAATAGCATCCCTGATCGGTATCGTTAGTTGCTTTGGCGATGATGGTTTAGGAACATTGTCTTTGCTAAGGGCGTTATTCGGAATCGTCCCTTTAATGGATCCGGGAACATATCTATTAGAGGATTTATGCAGCTGACTACTCCGTTATCGATCTTCTTTCCACTGCGAAGGACATGAACTGCCGATGCCTGTTCTGCTTGGCTTGGAAGTTTACCTTTCTCGTTTGAGAGTCCAGCTAGGTGGGTCGATATTTGTCCTATTGTTGTTTCTAGTTTTCTTTGCCCAGCTGCAGTATCAAGAATAGCCTTTTTCATTTCAGCTATATCATTTCGAACTTGCACGAGGCCATCCCTGTTTTTAATAGTCTCGACAACTTGATTCTGCTGCCAAACCAATAGCTGATCATTAGTTTGAACTATAGTAGACACCTGCCCTTGTGCTTGGAAATTATTTTGAGGTGGTGGCAATGGTGCTTGCGCATGTGGTGGGTATTGCTATTCAGTATGCGGTGATAAATAGTTTGGGTTTGAAGGCCCATATCTAAAAAGCGGAGAATCATGTTTTGCATTAAACTTCCTCGGGGTTTGTTGTACTGAATGTTGATTCGAATAATTCTGGATAGCGTTAACATCTTCTTGCCGTTCACTATTTAGCGAGCACATGTCTGCTAAATGTTCGGGGGACCCGCATTGGTGTCACATTGCAGCTGCTTTCCTTGAAGAGGCCTTGCTCGCACGCTCGGCTTTCCAAGCTGCTAATTTTTCATGAAATATCTCCTCACACTTCGCCTTGACTAATTTACCATCATCTAAATTGGGATCGGGGATGGATAACTCATTAACTTTTAATTTACGAGGCCGAGAGTTGGTTTGTCTAGATTTCTAGCTTTGCTTCTCCAACACTCGTCTTGCCTCGGGGGCCGTTAAATCTCCGAAATCTTCTCCTGCCGCTATCTCAACTTCTCTTTTTCCATGGTCCAACAATTCATCAAAGAGAAATTGGTTAGTCATCTCCGAAGAGTAGTTGTGGTGGGGGCAAGCTTTCAAAAGCGTCTTGTAATGCTCCTACGTTTCATCAAATAGCTCTCCCTCCAACTGTTCAAAGGTATCAATTTACCTCCGAAGATGCCCCGTTGTTTCTGCTGAATAGTATTGATTTAAAAACTTCTCTCTTATCATCTCCCAGTCAGTCAACGAACCAGGTTCTAGGGATAGTAGCCATGATTTTGCTTTGTCCTTCATGCTATACGGGAAACAAATCATTCGCACCTCCTCTTGGTTAAGGCCATGAACCAAAAATCTGCCAACTTCATCAACAAAATAGTTTAAAAACGCCAAAGGGTCTTCATGGTCACCTCCGTGTAAATTTGGGAGTAAATTAAGTTGATGTGGTTTAATCTCCACTTCCCTTGCGGTTGGTCCAAGAACAATAGCGGACCTAAAAGGTACAACCTTCGGACGTGCTAAATCGCGTTGTCTTGGTGCTCTATCTCCCCTTGGTTCTCTAACTCGGTCATTAGCTCTCTCGTAGAGGTTGTCACATGCATTTCTTTCATAATCATTTTCGCGCTCGTATCTCTTTTCAAAATGGTCTTGTTCGTACCCATGGTTTTGATTTGCCAACCAATCATCTACCCGTCTATGATTGTTGGCATACTCATTATGCTGATGAAAATTGTCATTCCTTAACGCCACGTTCTCGATGTTGTGTTGACGATTGACATGTTGTTCCTCTCTTCATTTTGTCTTATATTCGCCATGTTGGGTGGATGATCGACTACGTTGTTAAGTTGGCGATTTAGTTCTTCATTATGCTGTTGGTTAACTCCTTCATTTCTCCCCTCGTATCGTCTCATGTTCTCCACGTTTTGCTGATAATTAGTCCAGTAAGCTCGGGGTTGTGGTTGTCCCTGCATAACGATTGGTTCACTACTATACCCGTTTTGAATGTGACGTGTTGGTGATCTTTGTAGGGAATCACCATTTCGGATTGATTGAGCTCCTAACATGGTGTCGGGAACTTGGTTTTGATCAATTGTAGTAGCAATGGATGAATTGAATAGATTTATGGGAATAGGCCGTGATCGTGCTTGTTTTGGACGATGAATATTGTCGAGTAATAGCGCAAGTTCGGATCTAAGAGATCGCCTCCCCTGCGTGCACTCAACAACAACTCAACTCACCAATGGCAAGAATCCAAGCCAATTGCAAAATAAAAAGAAAATAATAACTCAAAAAGAAAATATAATGAAAAACATCCTTAATTCCTACTCGTTGTCCCCGGCAACGGCGCCAACTTTTCGATCCAAACTTTTGTGCACCCCTTTTTAAGATATTTAATTTTTAAACACGCAAGCTTGCTCGCAAGAGTACGAGGAACTTGTAGGGTTGTGAGTTTGACTCAAGTCGGTCTCGAGGACAATTGTTCGGTCTCTTAGATGTTTTTCTCAATCACACATAAACGAATAATACATACAAATTGGGGGGTGTTTGAAGAACTTGATTTGATCATTATAAACTTAAGCAATATTAAATTTAAAACTAATTAAACTAATTATCTTAAACCAGACTACCTAATAATTAAACCACTTAAACCTAAGAACTAAGAAATAATTAAACTAGCAGTATGTTTCAACCCGAAAAATGACCAACGTTGAGAACGCCTGAAACCTTGAAAACCTTCCGGATCTGCAACACAAACAAGAGTTAGAAAGGACCACCGGTGGTTTTCCGGTGGAAACCTCTCCGATGCTTAAGTCAGTAAGCGTTTGAGGTGTTTTTCCAGAAAGAAAGCAAGAATGCTCAAGAGAATGACATACCTCTCTCAGCCTTGGGGCTGAGATATTTATAGCTTTTCCTAGTGGGGACTCCAGCCGGGATCTCAGGAGCACATGCCGCAAATCTCGGGCCGTTATGCAACAAATTCTGACAGGTGGTCCCGCTTGTCTCTCTCTGGGGAGTCTGAGAAACAGTTCTTCCCTGTTCCAGGTCTTCCTTCATTCCGCATTATCTCAGCTCTGAGATTCCAGCAGAATTCACGGAACCAGACCTGTCGTCATTCAGCTCTTCTTGCCTTTTATGCTCCTGCTTTTCGACAGATCAAATCTTGCTATAGTGAGGATGAGCTCTATTTCTTAGAGGGCTTAATCAGGTCTGCCACCCAGACCAGGCTAAATGTCAGTCCCGAAACTTCAGTTCGGCATAATCCTCAAGATCTTAATGATCCCTTCAAGATAGCTAAGTTCAGGAGGGGACACGGGCGATAACCACCTCTTCCTGATATTCCTGACATCAGTAGGAGGGTTATTTAGGTCTTTCTCTAAGACAGAGCTGTTCTAGCCCTCCCTTAATGTATCTAACTACCCTGAGTAAGAGCTACCCCAAACCAGATCTGGCGTATATATTGCCCTATCAACTCCTCCCCCCGAACAATTGGGGTAGATCTGTAATATTCTAAGGCTCTTTTTGAAATAAATGAGGTCGTTCTGTCCTTTATGGTTTCTCGTACTGGGAGAATCCCGAGATATTCCACCTGCCAAACAGTCCTAATTATTGGCATTAGTGGTGTCGGTTTGCCTTACCGAAAGGTCCTTGTTCCCACGCGTCTTTTCCGTAACTGACAACTTGGTGGCGTGTGATTTGACCTAGGGCAGTTGACGCTCCAGCTCACCACGTAAAG
>BMAC01000459.1:506560-532109 GCA_014905375.1 Phtheirospermum japonicum
GAGAAATTCAGGATGCTGAAAAGATAGAATTTGAAAAGTGAAGAGAAAGAAGGAATATGGAGGGACAAAAAGAAAGTTAATGAATTTGAAAATCGGAAAATCGAGGAGGGCGGGATTTGATGGGATCCCCGCATTTAATGCAAACAGTACTTTACGTGGTGAGCTGGAGCGTCAACTGCCCTAGGTCAAATCACACGCCACCAAGTTGTCAGTTACGGAAAAGACGCGTGGGAACAAGGACCTTTCGGTAAGGCAAACCGACACCACTAATGCCAATAATTAGGACTGTTTGGCAGGTGGAATATCTCGGGATTCTCCCAGTACGAGAAACCATAAAGGACAGAACGACCTCATTTATTTCAAAAAGAGCCTTAGAATATTACAGATCTACCCCAATTGTTCGAGAAATTCAGGATGCTGAAAAGATAGAATTTGAAAAGTGAAGAGAAAGAAGGAATATGGAGGGACAAAAAGAAAGTTAATGAATTTGAAAATCGGAAAATCGAGGAGGGCGGGATTTGATGGGATCCCCGCATTTAATGCAAACAGTACTTTACGTGGTGAGCTGGAGCGTCAACTGCCCTAGGTCAAATCACACGCCACCAAAGTTGTCAGTTACGGAAAAGACGCGTGGGAACAAGGACCTTTCGGTAAGGCAAACCGACACCACTAATGCCAATAATTAAGACTGTTTGGCAGGTGGAATATCTCGGGATTCTCCCAGTACGAGAAACCATAAAGGACAGAACGACCTCATTTATTTCAAAAAGAGCCTTAGAATATTACAGATCTACCCCAATTGTTCAATATTACCAACGATTTTATTTTTACCAGTCCGTCACCGGACGAGAGAGCCTCCGCTCCCCCGCCGCAACATTTAACCTTCTATGTGGATCAATTCCACGCCGACTTAAGCCTTCCCGTCCACCCTTTTATCCTTGCTGTTTCCCGGATGTACCAGATTCCGGTACATCAATTTCTCCCTAATGCTTTCCGGGTAATGGCGGGTTTTCATCTGGCAGCTCAATATTCCGGGATAACTCCCACGACCCAACTCTTTTACTCTCTCTTCTTGGCTAAGAGTTCCTCAGGCTTTTTCTATCTCTCTGCCAGACCAGACGTCCATTTCTTGTTTGGTCTGCCTACATCCCATATGGCCTAGAGGAAGAAGTTCTTCTTTGTCCAGTGTTCTGGAGATTGGAGTTTTTCTCCTGTCTCCATCGATCTCTTGCCGCAGCAGGCCTCCCTACCCCGGGGTGAGAGGCCCCCTCACGTAGACCAAAAAATAGCAACCCTCAACTCCAAGCCCATGGACATCACTAAAGTCCTCAAACCTGACCTCCTAAACTTCTTCATAACCCAACAACAGAGCGGTCCCCTACCAGATCGCATTGGTATTATTTTATGCTGACTGTTCGTTTATCCTTGTAATTTCATCATTGATGAGTACTAACAGCTCTATCTTCCTGTTCTAGTGAATATGTTGCAGGCACGCTTGGAAGCCAAGGCAGCGAAAGCCACCAGGGCTGGTCAGAAAAGCCTACTAGGAGAATCCTCCCGAGCTTCTCTCACCTTGGAGGAGATTACCTTGGCAGCACTCCCTGTAGATCTGGCCCAGGGGCAGACTCAGGCCATTCCTGTTACTGTCCCTCCCTCTGGGACAGTGAGAAGAAATCCAGAGCCGGCCAGGAGAGCCGCGCCTGAGTTGGGAGCCCCAATCCAAGGGATCCCGTTTTCTGAAGATCCTGAGGAAGAGTAGCTGCAGAAGCAAAAAAGAAAGAGGTCTGAGCCAGAAGTCATCCCTGAGGTAACCCCTCAGGCCTTCCAGGTCCCCTCTAACCCTAACCAGATCTTCTTCAACAGGTCTGTCCTGAACTGCCCAGGTGAAGTTGCTAGGCAGTTCATGATGGGCTTAGCTCCTACCGCTGATCGCCGGACCGCGGACAAGATGTCCGATTTTGAATTGGTAGAAGCCTTCTGCCGGTCCGAGGCACAGGTAAAGCACTGACCATATGTCTCTTATCCCCTTTTTATAAGTTTTTGGCTAACTTTCCTCTGCTCTACCCCCTCTAGACGGTGGTGTTCAGAGCTTATCTGCTAGCCCAGACGCGCAGTTCTTTACTGCAAACAGATCTGAAAGCGGAGATCGAGCTCTTGAAGAAACAGAGGAGGGAGTTGTTGGCCAAGTCTCATGGACTTGACGGCGAGGCAGAGATGCTCAAAGAAGAGCTGGCTACGATTAAGGAGGAGCTATCGGAGTCGAAGAAGGCGCAGCAGGAGGCGGAGGGCAGGGCCCGTGCTCACGCCATTTTGCACGAGGAAGAGCTCAAGAAGCTCAAGGAGAGAGCCAAGAAGGCCAGGGCTGAAGGCGAAGCCGATGGAGAAGTAAAAGGTCTCACGAAAGGAGAAGCAAAAGGGAGGCTCGGATTCCTGAACTCTGAGGAAGGTCTGCGCTTGATCCAATTAACTCGGGCTACCACGCGCCAGGCCTTTCTAGGATCGCTCGAGCTTTATGACCTGCTGGTTCCCGAGGCGGAGGCATTCTTCCTTCTCGGAGTGGACGCTCATGCCAAATGGGTATCCGAGAATCCTTCTCTGCCTTTTAACCGATCTGCCCCTATCACTGGCGCGTCTGAGCCTACCTCCTTCACCTACGCTGCTGAGGACGACCGCCTCCATCTGCTGGATGATCTGACTTTCGCTGACCACATTCGCCAGACCTTTTGTTCCTCTTCCTTGGCGTCTTCTCCTCCCCCAACCCAACGTTGGCGATGGTGGTGGCTAATTCCCCAACCTTCGCCAATTTAGGTGACTTGGAAGAGTCTACGCAGTTCGCGAAAGATTTTATAGAGGTGTATCAAGCTCCAGATCAAGCGTGAGGAAGAGGGGGGGTCAGCCCAGGAAGCCTGTCTGCTTAATTCTCCTTATGTTTTCTTAGGGACAGATCTGTAGTTGTAKCCTGTGTGGCTGGTCTGTTCTATTTTGTTTAYCAGAATAYCTTTGTACTGAACTCTCTGTTATCAATGAAAAATGTGTTTTGTCTTATTGTGACCTTTGGCCTTCTAGGGTTTCCTGGCTTTCCGGAAACCCTAGTACTTTTTATTCCCTGGCACGTGCTTGTMTTCTTTATAAATACATATATGCATGCTTCATTTCTTTATCATTCATCWGAAAAATATCTTCTTCCCCTTTGATCGAAGAACTCAATACAKTAAAGAGAAAAAACATCTCCCTGGTTGTGGAGAAATTCAAGCTTTCCGATCAACTGGTCTTGCTCAAGGAAAAAATTGGTTACCTCTATCGGCTTCTGGAGAGGAAACGTCAGAAGAAACATTTCTACAAAAGAGAGTGGGCTGAACTCTGGCAAGTTAACCGCCAACTCTAAGAGGAGAAGGCGGATCTGGCCGAATCGGTGAATCGGCTGACCGTTGCTGCCGACAAAGCTCATGCACTTGCCGATCGATCTGACAAATATCGTCGCTGCCTGCATGAGACCGAGCGTGAGCTCTGGCGAGCTCTCCGAGCTTTGGCTTCAGATCGGCGTGCTTCGCCCAGATGAATATCTGGGTTTTATCTTTTTTGTTTCCTGCAAATTTATGTAATCAAAGTTGCCAACCTTCGTAGAAGGTGTGGGCAACCTGTTTTTTGCGTTGTGTAGCAGTTAATGAAATATATGAATTTTATGCTTTTCATACACATTCTCAGTTTTGCTCAAACTTTGAATCAGCCTTACTTGCTCGAGCCATTTTATCATATGCTTATATCAGCATTTTAGTAATTCAGAATTTACCTCATAGGGTTTTCATTCTTTACTCGTGTACCCAAGCTGACAGTCAGTTCAGGAAAATCATGGGCAGTCGCCTCTTGGTCCATCTTGACTTTGAGATGACGATCAGGTCAGGAGAATCGTGGGCAGCCGCCTTGGCCAATCCTAGCGTAAATTAACAATCAAGTCAAGTAAAATCAAGAACCCCCATTCCTTAGCCAATCCTATCTTTAAACTGACAATCAGGTCAGGTAACATCGAGGACATCCGTCCATAGCCAATCCTGGCTTTAAACTGACAATCAGGTCAGGTAAAATTGGGGACATCCGTCCTTAGCCAATCCTGGCTTTAAACTGACAATCAGGTCAGGTAAAATCGAGGACATCCGTCCTTAGCCAATCCTGGCTTTAAACTGACAATCAGGTCAGGTAAAATCGAGGACATCCATCCTTAGCCAATCCTGGCTTTAAACTGACAATCAGGTCAGGTAAAATCGAGGACATCCGTCCTTAGCCAATCCTGGCTTTAAACTGACAATCAGGTCAGGTAAAATCGAGGGACATCCGTCCTTAGCCAATCCTGGCTTTAAACTGACAATCAGGTCAGGTAAAATCGAGGACATCCGTCCTTAGCCAATCCTGGCTTTAAACTGACAATCAGGTCAGGTAACATCGAGGACATCCGTCCTTAGCCAATCCTTCCTTTAAACACGTATTCAAGCGCTTGATATGCGAGAAGACCTGCAATTTTATTCAATATAATAAACAAAAATTTGAGAAATTACAATCATGTATAAAATTTACGTAAGTTGGTAATATTCCAGGCGCGGGGGACCTCTGTCCCATCCAGCTCTTCCAACTTGTAAGCTCCTCCGGCCAAAACCTGGGTGACCCGGAGGGGTCCTTGCCACGTGGCGTCTAGCTTCCCTTTAGCTTGTCCCAAATCAGCTCTTTTAAGAACCAGGTCCCCTACTTGGAAGCGCCTCTCTCGAACTGTTTTATTGTAAACTGCTCTGATCCGCCCTCGCATGTGTTCCATTCGCACCGCCGCTTGGTCTCTCTTCTCCTCGACTAAATCCAGAGCATCTTGGATTAACGCTTCATTCTGGGCTTGGTTGTAATTCTGCACTCGATGAGTCTCTAGACTAATTTCTGCGGGGACCACAGCATCCATGCCATATACGAGGCTAAAGGGAGTTTCGCCCGTGCTCTCCTTGGGGTTTGTGTGATATGCCCAGAGTACTGCATTTAGCTCTTCCACCCATCTCCCTCCAGATCTTTCAAATCGTGACTTAATCCCTTGGACAAGAATGCGGTTGGTTACCTCGACTTGACCATTCGCCTGCGGATGATATACAAACGTGAAATGCTGCTGGATTTTCATCTTAACGCACCAGGCCTTAATTTTGGTTCCCGTGAACTGGGTACCATTATCCGATATCAAAACTCTTGGCACACCAAAGCGACAGACGACATTTTTCCATATAAATCCCATTACCGCTTCCTCCATTATTTTTGCGAGAGCTTCCGCCTCAACCCACTTACTAAAATAGTCTATGGCTACAATTAAAAATCTTTTCTGGGCTGGAGCCATCGGAAACGGACCGACCAGGTCAATCCCCCATTTTGCGAAAGGGCAAGGGGAGCTCATTGTTAACAGCTCTTCCGCTGGTTGATGAATCAGGGGGGCCATCCTCTGACACTTCTCACATTTTTTCACGAAGACCTCAGCTTCTTTCCTCAACGAGGGCCAAAAATAACCAGCTCTTAATACCTTACTGGACAGAATTCTAGCCCCCATGTGATTCCCACAACAACCCTCATGTATTTCCCTAAGCACCAGAGCTCCTTCCGCTTGGCTTAGGCATCTCAAAAGAGGTTGGCCAAATCCTCGTTTAAACAGCTCTCCTTTGATTAGGCAGAATCTGGCAGCTCTGGTTCGTATCTTTGTCGCCTCCTTCTTATCTCCTGGTAAGACCTCTTGCTCTAGGTACGCCTTTATAGGGGAACGCCAGTCCTCTCGTTCCATAACCGCGCAAACCCGCTCAGCTCTAAACTCCCCATCCGCCCTCAATAGAGTGATCATTCGTTCGTGATAATCTGTAGCCGAGCTGGCCACCTTCGCCAAGAAATTAGCTCTGCCATTTTCCTCCCTAGGAATCTGAAGGACTATTAACTCTTTCATTCCTCTGGCCAGCTCTCTGAATTTGGCCAGATACTTCTGCATATTTTCCTCCCGTGTTTCAAACTCTCCACTAATTTGCTTGCAAACAAGCTGTGAGTCTACTTTAGTGCACACCTGCTCTGCGCCCAGGTCTTTCGCCATCTGAATCCCTCTCAAAAGGGCCTCATACTCAGCAGCATTGTTAGAGAACGTTGCATTTAACCGCACGGCGAACTTAGTGGTTACGCCTGTTGGATCTACTAGAACGATTCCAGCCCCGCAACCTTGATTACAGATAGAGCCATCCGTAAAAATTGTCCATTCCTTTAGCTCATCAAGGGGACCAGTCATTTCTTGCACGAAATCCACTAAGGCCTGAGCCTTAATTGTTGTTCAAGTCTCAAACGCGATATCAAATTCACTGAGCTCTATAATCCATTTGACTAGCCTTCCAGATGCTTCCGGTTTGTCCATTATAGTTTTCAACGGGAGATTGGTTCGCACAATTATGGTGTAAGACAGAAAGTACGGTCGCATCTTTCGAGCGGTTCCAACCAGAGCTAGCATTGCCCTTTCCACCTCCACATACCTGACCTCTGCTGCGTGCAAGACCTTGCTCCAAAAATATACTGGTCTTTGTATTTTACCTTCTTCCCTGATCAAGACAGAGCTGACCGCCTACTGTCCCACGGATAAATATAAGATCAGGGGCTCCCCTCGAACGGGTTTTGTGAGAAAGGTCATGCCAGCCAAGTACTCCTTCAATAATCGAAATGCCCCTTCGCATTCGTCGCTCCACTGAAATTTAGCTTTCTTCCGCAAGGCTTGGAAAAATGGCAAGCTCTTCTCTGCAGACCTAGACACAAACCTACTCAGGGCATTTATCCGTCCTGCTAAGCATTGCATCTCCTTCACGTTTTTAGGTGCGTGCATTTCCATAATGGCCCTTACTTTATCAGGGTTAGCCTCGATACCCTTTTCTGTGACCATGTAACCTAGAAATTTTCCCGCTCTGACCCCAAACGCGCATTTCTTAGGGTTAAGCTTCATCTTGTATTTTCGTAGGGTATCAAAGGTTTCCCTCAAATCGTCCACATGCAATACTGCTTTCGTGCTCTTGACCAGCATATCGTCTACATAGACCTCCATATTTCGGCCGAGCTGATTCTTGAACATTTTGTCTACCAATCGCTGGTACGTAGCACCCGCATTTTTAAGGCCAAAGGGCATGACCACATAGCAATACGTCCCCTTCGGAGTTATAAAGCTGACACGTTTCCAGTCCTCTTTAGCTAGCCTGATCTGGTGGTATCCCTGCGAGGCGTCCATCATGCTCAGGAGCTCATAGCCGGAGGTGGAGTCAACGAGCTGATCAATCCTTGGCAAGGGGTAATGGTCCTTCGGACATGCGCGATTTAAATCTCAGAAATCAATGCACATCCGCCAATCATCCGTCTTTGGGACCAACACCGCATTGGAAAGCCATTCTGGGAATTGTATTTCCTGAATATGCCCCGCCTTCAAGAGCTTTTCGACCTCTGCCTCTATGATGGCCTCCTTCTCTGGCCCGAAATTATGTTTTTTCTGTTTGACTGGCTTCGCATCCGGGCGAATATTGAGGCGGTGTTCAGTGACCTTCGGGTCGATCCCCACCAGGTCTTGGGGAGACCAAGCGAAAAAATCCATGCTCTCTCTTAGCAGCGCCACCAGGTCTGTCAAGACCTCTGGACTAAGTATCGCACCTACACGGAGAGTTCGACTCTCATCGCCTGGAACGACTTCCACCAGCATCAACCCCTCCTCTCTTCTTGCCAGCTCTTGCCGTGGCTGCTCTACTCGAGCCTTTTTGCTCATCCTCTCCTCCTCATCATTCCACCGAATACACTCAACATACGTCTGGCGCGATGCATATTGATCTCCTCTCACCTCTCCAGTTCCATCTTCGGTGGGGAATTTCATCTTCATGTGAAAAACTGAGATTATAGCTTGGAACTGACTTAGGGAGGGTCGACCAAGCATGACATTGTAAGAGGATGGCGCATCTACAACCAAGAAACGAACCATCCTTGTCACCCTATAAGGCTATTCCCCTAGGGTGACGAGGAGCCTGACCGCTCCCATTGGCTTCAGGGCTCCCCCTGCAAAGCCGACTAGAGAGGTAGTCACCTCCTCCAGCTCCACATCCAATTTCAATTGTCGAAAACAGTCATAAAACAGGATGTCAGCAGAACTTTCGGTATCCACAAAGATCCGTCGCACATTATAATTGGCGATCGTTGCCGTTATAACCAGAGCATCCATGTGCGGGGCCAAAATGCCAACACCATCTTCTGACCCGAAACAGATGTTAGGGGTAGAGGTCATTTATCCCACATCGCGTGATTTTCGAACTAAGTCTTTCGCAGCTCTGACATAACTATGCTGCGTCCTCTTGGAATGCTCCTCCAGCTCTCCTCCAGTGATCATCTGGATTTCCCCATGAATGACTTGGGCTTGATCAGCCCGTCTCCCATCAGAGAGGCTTCTATCCTGGTCTCTCTTGCCTTGGTTAGACCTGTCATAGCCCTTGTTGCCAGACCTGGCCTCTTCTCTTCTCATACGGACGTACTCCTTTAGGTGCCCAGCCTGAACCATTCTTTCCAGTTCGTCTTTCAGATGCGTACACTCATCGGTTTGTGTCCATAATCGTTATGGAAATGGTAGAATCGATCATATCTTTCTTTCCTGGGCTTCTGTGAGTACGTCTTGGGCCATTTCAGCTCTGGATGCCTCTCTATTGCCTGCAGAATTTTGCCTTGCGGCGTCGCTAAAGGGGTATATCTGTCGAAACGAGGTCTCCCTCCAGACAGATCTGGCCTGGGCTTCTTCACTGCTGCCCTTTCATCCCTATCATACCTTTCCCTCTTCTTCTCTCCTTCTTCCTTGATTTTCAACCCGAAAAATGACCAACGTTGAGAACGCCTGAAACCTTGAAAACCTTCCGGATCTGCACCACAAACAAGAGTTAGAAAGGACCACCGGTGGTTTTCCAGTGGAAACCTCTCCGATGCTTAAGTCAGTAAGCGTTTGAGGTGTTTTTCCATAAAGAAAGCAAGAATGCTCAAGAGAATGACATACCTCTCTCAGCCTTGGGGCTGAGATATTTATAGCTTTTCCTAGTGGGGACCCCAGTCGGGATCTCAGGAGCACATGCCGCGAATCTCGGGCCGTTATGCAACAAATTCTGACAGGTGGTCCCGCTTGTCTCTCTCCGGGGAGTCTGAGAAACAGGTCTTCCCTGTTCCAGGTCTTCCTTCATTCCGCATTATCTCAGCTCTGAGATTCCAGCAGAATTCACGGAACCAGACCTGTCGTCATTCAGCTCTTCTTGCCTTTTATGCTCCTGCTTTTCGACAGGATGAGCTCTATTTCTTAGAGGGCTTAATCAGGTCTGCCACCCAGACCAGGCTAAACGTCAGTCCCGAAACTTCAGTTCAGCATAATCCTCAAGCTTTTAATGATCTCTTCAAGATAGCTAAGTTCAGGAGGGGACATGGGCGATAACCACCTCTTCCTGATATTCCTGACGTTAGTAGGAGGGTTATTTAGGTCTTTCTCTAAGACAGAGCTGTTTTAGCCCTCCCTTAATGTATCTAACTACCCTGAGTAAGAGCTACCCCAAACAAGATCTGGCGTATATATTGCCCTATCACAGTAAAACGCAGTAACGAATCTAAGAACATGAACATAAGAAACTACCATGAAGCAATTGTATCATAGGAATCTAAAAACGGGAAATTAAGCATAAATCAAATTGCATAAATAAACTTGATGAATCCAATATCCAAAATCCAAGCATGAAATAAAATTGAGAACTAATTATCTAAACCTAGAATTAACTAATAAATTAACTAAGAAAATAATTAAGAGTTTAGAAAACTTATTGAAACTAGTAAAAGCGATAAAAATCTCCAGCGAGTCCGGAGTTTGGAACAAAGATCTTGATTTGAAGTGAATATTGAACGTAAGGGACTTGAATCTTCAATCTCGATCTCTATTTTTGTAACGGAGTGTGTAGATGCATTATTTCTGTGCTCTCTAACCTTAGGTAGTCGTGTCTCTTCTAAAAATCAAAAATATGAAGGGTATTTATAGATATAGCATGTCTTGGCGCACAAGAAAACCTAAAAACTCATTTCTGGGCAGACAGATCGACTTCGCATTGACCGACGCGGACAGGGGCTCGGTGTCGACGCTGCCTGTGTGCTCGCGTCGACTGGACAGAGGCGTCGAATGACACGGTCTTGGATTGACGCTATAGAAATTTACGTCAACTTAGGCGTCGATGGACGCACCCATGGATCGACGCTTCAGAGAGTTAAGTAGGCTTAGCGTCGACATAGTGTCGACCGTCGTGGGCAGAATCGCGTCAACATAGCGTTGATGCTTGCGTCGACCGACGCTACTGGAGTATGTCTCATTTTTTAGATTTTTCTGCTATTCGTTCACCGGAAAGCTCGTTCTCCACTCTTGAACATTGAACTTCATCTATTTACGCACTGGACTCTTCCGGTTACTTAGCTGTAAGGTGAAAAATATTGAATAATCACCTATTCTCATCAATTATGATCAAAACACGATAAAATAAGCCAGAAGTATAAAAATACGGAATTAAGCTTAAATCATCCAACTTATACTAAAAATAAAATGAAAAATGAACTAAAATGCTAATAAAAATAAGGACAAATCTGCGCTAATCAGTGTGTAAAATACATACACATAGAGGAGGCGGAAGAAGAGCATAGATTACGCTTTGGGTAGGAAGTCGCAGAATCAGAAAGAGTATCGCCTAGGAGGTCGGAGCCTAGGAGAGAGGCAAGGCGAGCTGCAAGAGCACTATTAACTATGGGAATGGATGGCGGAGGAACAAAAGGAAGTGGAGGAAGATTATGGAGGGAAGATGACCTCACACCCTTGGATTTCCCACAAGCGAGGGTGTTCACATTTATGGAGCGTCAATACATGACGATATCAGGTGGCCGGAGAGTTACACACCCATTCCTACTAATCCAAAGTTTGAGTTCTTTTGCAGGTTTCACAATAATTATAGGCATTCAACTGAGCGGTGCAGGCATTTAAAGGAGGAGAGTGAAAGGCTAATTAAAACGAGACACTTGAAATAAGTATTGTACAAAGACAAAGAACCCCGAGGACAAGGGAAACCATTGCCCCCGCCACCTCCACGAGGACCTCCGTAAGCGCAAGCGGAGGGAAAACCATGACAGAAGGGGCAAAAACGGGCTCAACGAGGAGGAGCTGTTGGGAATAACAGGGGAAGGATAAATATGATATATGGCGGGCCAATAGATGGAGTCACAAACAATGCACAGAAGCGACGCACGAAGGCGGCGCATCCCAAACCGTGTGAGGTCGCTATAATTAATAGACAACCTCCTACATCAAGGTTAGTGGTTTCTTTTGGTCTAGAAGAATGACGCGGTTTGCAGGTAGAACATAACGATGCATTCATGATTAAGCCTTAGGTTATAGGATATAAGATTGAAGAGTGTTTGTAGTTTGTAGATAATGGAAGCTCAGTTAACATCATCTACCAGGAGTGCTTGGATCAGATGAACTTGAAGGTAAAGGTACGACCTGTAAAAACACCTACTTACGCTTTTAATGAAACGCATGTTATCACTGAAGGAGAGGTCACACTCCCGTTATCATGGGGTAAAGGCGAGCCACATGTAAAGAAGGAGCTGAAATTCTTAATCATCAAAGCCGCATTAGCATATAATGTTATATTATTTTCGACCTGCTCTCAACAAATTTCAGATGGTCACTTCCACCTACCACATGAGTATAAAGTATCCGGCAGGAGATAAGGTGGGCGAAGTAATATCAGAACAACAGGTTTCCAGGTCATGTTACCAGATGACGGTAAGAAAGGGAATGAGCAAGGGAAAATAGGAAAGGAGCCGATGTGCAAGAAGGGATAATTAGTTCCAAGAAGATGAGAGAGGAGGAGAGTTCTGTCTGACCTCATGAGGAACTTATGGAAATTTCATTTGAAGAAGGCAGGCCGGAATATACTACCAGGATAGGAACTCGAATGATGAAAACTGTGAAGGTAGAGCTGATTGCTTTGCTAAAAGAATTTCGGGACATCTTTGCTTTTAGAGATGGGGAGCTTCCAGGAGTATCTCTGGAGGTCACATAACATCACCTGAACGGTGACCCAGAGGCCCGACCTGTGCGACAAAAAAAGAGGCATTTTGGGGCAGAGTTAGACAAGGTGATAGAAGAGGAGATACAAAAATTGCTGAAGGATGGCTACATCCGGGTGATCCAATCCCCGGAGTACTATCTAATGTTGTGATGGTACTTATACTCGGATAGAAGTGAAGGATGTGCGTAGATTTTTGGGAGTTAAACAAGGCCTGACCGAAAGACCATTATCCATTACCACACATTGACTAACTAGCTGACTCAACCTCAGGGTGCGAGGTGCTGAGCATGATGAATTCATCACAGGAGTATCATCAAATACCCTTGGCGAAGGAGGATCAGCCTAAGGTGAGCTTTGTTACCTCAATAGGTACGTATTGTTTTGTATCCATGCCGTTTGGATTAAAGAATGCTGGGGCGACCTATCAAAGGTTGGTGGACAAGATGTGCAAGGACCTATTAGGGTCAACCATGGAGGTTTATGTGCATGACATGCTGGTAAAGAGAAAAAAGGCAGAGTCACATGTGGAGGATCTGAGGAATGCTTTTCTCATACTGAGACATTATGGCATGCGGCTGAACCCAAAGAAAAGTAATTTTGGGGTTCGATCGGATAAGTTTCTAGGGTATATGGTGACAGAATGAGGTATCGAGGTGAACTGGAGAAGGTGCGAGCTGTCATGGAGATGCCCCACCCTCTAATGGTGAGAGACGTATAGGTATTAACCGGTCGTATTGCAGGGCTTAGTCGTTTTATATCCAGGTCGGCAGAGAAGGGCTTTCCCTTTTTCAGAACTTTGAGGAAAGGGTCCAAGTTCGAATGGACTAAGGAGGTAGCAGAAGATTTCGATAAGCTTAAGGAATACCTGGCTGAAATTCGATTAATAACTAAACCTATGCCAGGCAAGGACCTGATTCTTTATATATATGTTGGTGAGGTCGTGGTAAGTTCAGTACTAATCAGGGAGGATGCTGATGTCCAGAAACCCATCTATTATATCAACAGGATGTTGAGAGGAGCTGAGTTGAGTTATTTGGAACTCGAAAATGGTGGGTTTGCATTGATCTACACTACAAGAAAGCTTTGACCTTATTTTTTAGGTCATAAGGTTAAGGTACGCACTAATTTAGCTCTCAAGCAAGTTTTGAGTAATCCAAATGTATTAGGGCGATTGGTGAAGTGGGAAGTTGAGCTCAGTGAGTATGATGTGGTGTATGAGTTGAGAACGACGATTAAGGCTCAGGTATTGGTGGATTTTTTTATAAGAGATGGTGGATTTTGTGAGATAAGAAGAGTCATATTGATGGAATTAGCTCCAGCAGTCTGGAAAAAGGGAAGGAAGTCATGGAAATAGATGAAAGAGAGGAGTGACATACACCGATTCGGGAGACTCTCGATAAGGTGGTCGCTGGAAATATGCAACTATCCACTAAGGAGGCCAGGACAGCAGCATGATTCCATTTAATGAATGAATATTTATATAAGAGGTCGCACTTTGACCCATACTTGAAGTGCCTATCGCCCTGAGGAAGGGCTGGAGGTGTTGCGAGAAATTCATGAGGGATATTGTGGAGACCATGCGAAGATCAGAGTGTTGGTTGGGATGGCTTTGCGAGCTGGCTTTTTCTGGCCAAGAATGAAGGGTATGTCAGACGAGCTCTTTATGACTTGCAAAAAATGTCATATTGACGCACCTATTATTCACGTGCCCACAGAAGATATGATGGTGATGAGCTCTCCCCGCCCATTTGCGCAGTAGGGTATTGATATTGTGGGGCCATTGCCAAAGACGCCCTGCAAAAATCTCCATTTGGTGGTCGCAGTCGATTACTTTATGAAGTGGGTGGAGGCTGAGGCTGTGATGAATATTGGCAAGCAGAACATAATTGATATTATTTTAATAGTATTTTTTACTGGTATGGCATTCCATGAGTGTTAGTCTCGAACAATGGTGCACAATTTAATGGGCACATTATGCAGGATTGGTGCAAAACGATGGGGACGAAACAACGATTTTCTTCCGTAGCATATCCCCAAACTAATGGACAAGTTGAGGTCACTAATAAAATTATTGTGCAGGGAATCATATTGTGACTGGAAAAAGCAGGGGGACTTTGGCTCGAAGAGCTCTCTTCTGTTTTATGGGCTTATTGAACTACACCGCGAACTACCATGGGCAAATCACCCTTTAGCTTATTTTATGGTATGGAAGTTTTCATTCCGACAGAGATAGTTGGAGGATCTCATCGATTAGATACTTTCAATGAAGAGGAAAATGATAGATTGACTAGAGGAGCTTTGGAAACAATTTGTGAAATACGTGATAAAGATGCAGCACGCGTTGAGAGATACAAATAAAGGATTCAGGCAGCCTATAACAAACTAGTAAGATGAAGGTATTCTCAGGCCGGTGGCCTAGTTTGGAAGCGGGCCAATGCAATCTATACTACAAAAAAGTTGGATCCTAACTGGATAGGATCGTTCAAGGTCATCAAAGTATTAAAAGGAGGCGCGTATGTGCTTGAGGATGAAGAGGGAAAAGCATTACTGAGGAGCTGGAATATCTGCACTTAAAGAAGTACTAAGCCAACTCTTTTGACAATGGATGGAGGTTCTATCTTCTATTATTATTACTATGGGCTAACGCTTATTTAGGTTGGCGATGGATTCAGATTTTTATACACTTTTTTACAAACTATGGGCTGATGCTTATTCAGATCAGTGACGAATAAAGGATTATTCTTATGACATTTTATGGGTTTTATGGATATGGTTATGGGCTGACGTTCTCATTAGGTCAACGATGGTTTTATGGATATGGTTATGGGCTGATGCTTTCATTAGGTTGGCGATGGTTTTATGGATATGGTTATGGGCTGACACTTTTATTAGCTCGACGATGGGTTTAGGGATAGATGGTATGTGGTTAAGTTTGTGAGGAGCATGTTTGACTAACATGAGTATGTTTGATTAACATATTCTTTGCTTTGTTGTTTGTTTAGGACAACGTGTTTGACTAACATGTTCTCTGATAATAATATGTTTGATTAACATATTTCTTAAGTTGTTTTTGTTGGGTGTCTATGTAGTGTACGTTGTGATTATGTGATTATGTGATTACGAGATTATATGGTGATTTGACTTAGTAGTTTTCTTTACTCGCATCATTTAAATATGGGGGATTAAGTGGTTTTCTTGGTCGCCTATGGTTTAAGTTTATTGAGTTAATGCGACCCAGTTATGTTGCCTTGTTCGCATTATTTTAACCTGGGGGACTAAGTAGTATGCTTGGTCTCTTATGATTTATTATGGGTCTGAGTAGTTTCTCGATCACCTGCATTCTACTATGGTTTTACTCTTTATGATCTCTTTGGGCCATCTTGTGCTAAGATCGGCATATACATAATGATAAGGCGATGCTTAAGTCAATATGATATTATAAACTTATGGGTCCATGATTTTATGGTTATATAGAGTTGCTTAAGACCCATGAGAGTCGGCAATTTTTTATGGTGTTTCAACTTTATAGAGCGATTTGTGCATAACGAGTTTCATGGTATTGGGGTGACTAAGAAATTGTTCTTGTAATTGAGACATTCATGATGCTCTTATTTTGTGATTTATATGACTGCAGTCTTTACAAAACTACAGGTTTTATGAATGAGTTTGATGGTATTGCTAAGGCATAAATGGTGTAACATGTGATTCATTCATGGGGAGCTAAAAACTTTGTTGAATACTAAACAATAAAGTTTTATTAATATGGAGAAGTCAAATTTATACAATGTTGCACGGAGGAACCAGTTCATCCAAGGGGGCGTCGAGCTCATTGCTAAGCCCGGCCTTCATTATTTCCTGACTCGTGCACTGGGTCCACCGGGCGGCTTTAGGATCTTGCTTATCGTCACCGCGCCAGAAGTAAAAAGGAGGTAGATCGGCCTCCAATTGTTACTTATCTAGCTCGAAGTCGATCTCTGCCGCCTGGAGTTGGTCTTTGACTCGCTCAATAGTAGTATTGAACCACAATTTGGCCCCCTTTCCTACCTTCTGCACGAAGGTCATCGTATGTCGGTAGGTCACGATCAGGCTGTTCCTATAAGCCTCTATAAATTTCTGACCCACCTCACTTCTCAAAAAGGTCCGACGACCTTCAGAAACTCCTTGCTCGCGTGATGCGACCACTTCTGTCTATATATATATATGTGTGTGTGTGTGGGTGGGTGGGTGGGTGGGTGGGTGGGTGGGGGAGAGTGGGCGTGACAAGGTCGCCCGGTTGGAATACACACACACACACACACACACACACACACACACACACACACACTATACGAATTTAGAAACTTATAAAACGTATTTTATTTTTATTACCATTTTTTTATAATGCAAAATGCAATAGTAAAAATTCACTTTCTCTAATCAAAAGCTCACATATATATATAGACTTTCAATTATATTTAAAGGTTTTAAAAAATATTTAGGATAACTTATATACATCAGAGTTACTCAAACAAATTTACAAAATTCAAAAGTAAAGTAAACCCAAAGTTCAGTCCAACAGGTCGTCGTCCATGTACAAGAATTCTCAAAACTTCATGGAACTCCAACAACTCAATCAACTAGTGCTCAGATATTATCAAGCTCACCTACAATGCATAAACTACATGTGCTAAAGCCCAGTAAGCAGAAATCATGCATGTTCATTGAATATCATAAATCAATGCAACTCATTCTTGACTCATCATGCTGATGCCGTAAATCATTTCTTAAAATTCTTCTTCTTATTGGGCCCTTGACCTACCTGTAGTGCACCGGAAAGAGCTCAACATCTAATCAATCATTACGATACCTAGTCTGAATGTCTCACATACCCGAAGTAATATCTCATATGGCACTGGGATCGGAGCCAGTCCGAATATCTCACATACCTGAAGTAATGTCTCACATGGCACGGGCTCAGTATAACATAAAAGCATGTCACACATACCCGAGGTAATGTCTCACATGCCTCGATGCACTAACAGTGTTCAAAACTATATTTTTCTACTTTAATAAACTCTCTTACATGATGACTTCTTAATAGATGCAATGTCATGTCAATAAAAATCATTTCTTTTGAATCTCTTTTCTTTACTTGGGCATGTGACCTATCCACTGTGCAGCGGAAAGAGCTCATCGTATAATCATCATCATTCATCATAATATCCCAGTCTGAATGTCTCATATGGCACTAAACTAAATTTTCAATTATCTAAGTCCGAATGTCTCACAACTGGGAATTCATAAACATGGAGTCAGTCCGTATGCCTCACAGGGCACTGAGCTACATCTTGAAGTAGCCCCGTCCACATGTCTCACAGGGCACTGACTCAAATATCATATAAGCATGTTTCACATGCCTCGCTACACTAGTAGTGGTCCATAAAACCTTATTTCTTTGAAAACTTATGTCATACATTCTCAATAATCATCAATTATGTTTGCATATGCTAATTCTTGTTTATGCATTGTAGTTGCAGATGGATTTCTACTTACCCCGGGTCCAAAGCTTAAACTATCTCAAGTCATTGATCAACTTCTCAATATAACCTAATCAAGATAAAACATTGATTAGACTTTGATTTGCACGTTTTTGTATGTGTTTTAATTACCTTTTTGTGTCATGTTTGCATGCATTTTGCTTGCATTTATGGGTGCTAGGAGTCGATTAGGCCATTTTTGTTAGTTTTAGGTCTTTGTATTGTTTGCGCGGTTTTTATTATGTTTTTGTAGTGTTTCACTCATTTTTTTTTATATTTTTGGCCGTAGGATGACCAAGCGGAACCTGCGCATGTTTGGGCATTACATTCGACTCGCTGTGGAACGGAAAGCAAAAACAAGCAAAAGAATATAGTGCATGCAAGGAAAAACAACCGGCAGACGGCTAGAGCGGAAATAAGAAAAAAAACCGAGCCGGGAGCAGCCATGTCAGTCGACCGACTGAACCATGCCAAATCGACTGTGAAACAGTGAGTTAGGTGTTTGAAGACGAAGCAGTCGATCGACTGGATGTTAGTCGATCGACTGAAATGCAAGAATTTTTGTGGTTTTTGACCCATTTTGACAATTTTGCCCCTGCATTTTTGTATAAATATTCCAACCCTTTTCTCCACCAACCTTATCCTTCCTTGGTGGTTTTTGAACTAGTTCAACCTCCTCCAAGCTTTACTAATCCATTGCTCTCAAACTCTAGATTTAATATTTAGTTTAGTTTAGCTTAGTTAGTTTTAGTAGGTTGTTCTAAGCAAGTGTGGGAGAAGGTGACATATCCTCACTTGTGGGTTTTGTTATTTGAAGATTTGATTTATCCTTGAAAGATTGTAGCAAACTTGAAGCTTTGGTTCTGAATGCAAGATTGGTAGTAATTTTTCCTTTTTATGTGGTGTGTTATGTGTTGTACTTGTTTTGTTGTTGGTTGTTTGACTTGTAGGTTTTGTTGTCTTTCCTTGCATTTTCAATTTCCATTTTCATTCTCAATCTTGCTCTTCTTATCTTGGCTTAAACTCCATTGTAGAATGTTATGAAGCTCTTTACCCAATTTGTTCAAACAAGCATTTGGTCTTGAAAGTTGTATGGAACTTTCCCTTTTTAAATTATTTGACTTCTACTCATTTAATGCTCTTTGACTTTTTGTAGTTTCAAGCTTTTATTTTCCCTCCAATTTCTCTTTCATTTACAATCTTTATTTAGTTTAGTAAGCTTTTAATTTATTTAAGGTTTTTAATTAGGTTTAATTAGTTTTATTAAAGTTAATTATTTTCAATCAAGTTTTAATTATTATTTTAAAACTTTCATTTTAATTCAAGTCTTCTTATTGCTTTCCAAGTGATTTCCAAGTCTTCTTTTCAATTTAAGTACTAGCTTTAAAAACTCAACCCAAACAAATGACTTCATGATTTCCTAGTGTAGATTAGTGTAATCTAGATTAACAAGAGATTAATTAAACACACAAATTGCCGATTATATCTATCCTCGAGGGACACGACTCGGGAAACCTTACCGCTCTACAATCGACTCCGTACTATTGCGGAGATGATCTCTTAGAGTGCTAAGAAATCTTCGATCAAATTTTGGCGCCGTTGCCGGGGATAGATTAAGGCTAATGGTGTTTTTAATTATCTCTTTTGTTATTTTAGTTGGTAGTTTGTTTAGAATTTTGTTTTACTTTCGATGCTCGTAATCCTTTGTTTAGTGTTATGCAAGGTAGGTGAACTAAGACCGACTCATTCAAGAGCCCGATGCCGCCCGCCCACACACAGGATAAACAAAGGATGCCTCCGCCACGAGCATCGTCACCTCACGGCCCGCTATATTGATCCGGCCGAGGATGGCAAACTACCAAGCTAGTTTACCATACTATGACCCTAATATCCAAACTCCCAATTATCCAAGTCCGAACACCACTCCTTCAAGCTATCGGGTCCCCTCGAATTATGATGACCCGTATGCTTCGATCGGTCAAGAATGGGCCCAAACTTTCGATTATCCTGGCTCAAGCCTTTCTTTTTCTCCTCCGATTTCATATCCCCATAACCCGAGCTTGGATCCGTATGCACCGACTCGTTATCCTTATGATCCGGGTTTTGAAAATCCATACGCCCCACTCGCCTTGCCTTCTTCTTACCCGAGCTTTGACTCGTATGCTCCACCAATCCATGATTCATATTCTTGGAGCTACGACCTTTACGATCTACCCACATCAAGCTCGTATACTTCAAACGATGACCCCTACACTTCATTTTCTCAAGATTTGTCTATGACCCAACCCTTGAACTTAGAGTCTTTCTTAGCCGAGCTCGTGGAAGCAATTCGACAAACGGATGAACGCCTCACTCGCATAGAGACTCAAATAGAGCAAATTGCCAACGATGTGGATGAGCTCAAAAAACCTCATTTTGACGAGATGCCCACCTTTGATAAGGTAGATCCCACCTTCGTTGATGGCAGTTCAAGCTTGGACAATCTTGTGAAAGAGGGGTACAAGGGGGTGGAATTAATGGGTGAGGAAAAAGGGTCGAAAGTCGGCGTTACCCCTCTCGTGTTTTGTGAAGATATCGTAGTGGAAAGTGATGGGGAGTCACTTTTGGGGTCTCCAATAGCACTTTGAATGTCGAGCTTACTTGCTTTTGGCGAGGATGATGAAGTTGTGCCGGTTTTGGAGGATGTGAAGATACTCGAGCCCCTTTTACCACCACCCGATGCCGTATGTATACTTGATCAAGAGGTGGTGGAAGAGGTAGTGGGGGAGAGAGTGGAGATTACGGTCGGGGAGACGAAGGAGTACGTCGACCCATTTTGTGATGACCAAGTTTGGGTGGTCGACTACTCACTCTTCTGACCACCGAAGCAAGCCCGCACTCTTGATATCTCGATCTTTCGGCTTTCCCAACGTGCCCGCCTTGGTGATATTTGTCACCCGATGTGTCTTCTAGAGAACACCAAGGCGTGGTATGATCGCCACCTCTTCTTGGATCCCGGATAGCACCCATTGTATAAATCGTCGATCTATAGACGTTAAAGTAACGCTTATTGGGAGGCAACCCAATTTCTTTTTTTTTTTAAGAAAGAAAAAGAGAAAATAAAAAAAAAAATAGAAATTTCAAAAACCCAAAAAGATTTTCACTTTTTGTTTATAACTTGTTTTAGCAACCTCTCGTTTGTTCATTTATTGTAGATCGCTTGCCTCGACTCCCGGAGAGGACTTATGCACAATCGCGTCGACATAAGCTTGGAAATAGGAGCGTTCTCTTTCCCTACACTTTTTACCATTTTTCTTAGCTTAATATGCAATGAGGACATTGCTAGGTTTTAAGTGTGGGGTGGTTAGGGTTTGTTTTAGGATTGTAAGTTGTTGCATGCTTGCTCTTGATAATTTGAGTAGCGTGTGTGCTATATTTGCTTGGATCCTTGGCGAAGTGACGCGGTTTTGATGATTTGGTTAGGGAGTTTAGATTGTCGATCGGATGTAGTGGACTTAGGTGGCTTAACTCGTTGGGAACTTTGTTCGGCTTTAGCTTCGTGCTATCCCTGTGCTCATTTAGAACTAGTGCCTCAACTAGCCTCATCATCGAACACTCTCTATAGGAATTTTGTTTTGTATTTTGGAGTCATCAATTGATCCACGTGCTCGATCAAAAATATTATAAGTTACTAGTAGCAACGAGTGATCAGAGCTGTTGATTTCTCTTTATATATATCTTGTACTTAAGTACGTTATCTCCTTGGGTACCAAAAAAAAAACGAAGAAGAAGAAGAAAAGAAGATTAAAAAAATGATGATGAATAAACAAGGATACGATATAAATCCTTGAATTTCTTACAAAATAAACGTGCACCCCTTGCAAATTTCTTTTTCTTTCATTTTTAGATTTTGTTTTTCAAAGAGAGTTGTAGATGATTGAGGCTAGTAGGAAGCCGATTAACGGTTCGACTTTGGATAGACCTTAGCCAGAGCAAGGACGAGGGGAACGACTTGGAGGGTTACCTAGTACCTTTAAGTTTCGGGAGTCGATCTAAATTCTCTTTGTCAACGCATCATTGTCGTCCTTTAAGCCAAGCTAACAAGCATTGTAGCATACGATGTCTCGAATTAGGTTTTTGTGCATTAGTTTAGGATCATCCGGGGGTAGTTTCGTAATTCTAGATTTAGTTTGCTTGAGGACAAGCAATCATTCTAAGTGTGGGGTGGTTGATTTGTACGTGTTTTTGTTACCTTTTTGTGTCGTGTTTGCATGCATTTTGCTTGCATTTATGGGTGCAAGGAGTCGATTAGGCCATTTTTGTTAGTTTTAGGTCTTTGTATTGTTTGCACGGTTCTTATTATATTTTTGTAGTTTTTCACTCGTTTTTTTATATTTTTGGCCGTAGGATGACCAAGCGGGACCCGCGCCCGTTTGGGCATTACATTCAACTCGTTGTGGAACGGAAAGCGAAGACAAGCAAAAGAATATAGCGCATACAAGGAACGACAACCGGCGGATGGCTAGAGCGAAAACGAGAAAAAAAACTAAGCCGGGAGCAGCCATGTCAGTCGATCGACTGGCATGCAGTCGATCGACTGAACCATGCCAAATCGACTGTGAAACAGTGAGTTTGGCGTTTGAAGATGAAGCAGTCGATCGACAGCTTTCAGTCAATCGACTGGATGTTAGTCGATCGACTGAAATGCAGGAATTCTTGTGGTTTTTGACCCGTTTTGACAATTTTGCCCCTTCATTTTTGTATAAATAGCCCAGCCCTTTTCTCCACCAACCTTATCCTTCCTTGGTGGTTTTTGAACTAGTTCAACCTCCTCTAAGCTTTACTATTCCATTGCTCTCAAACCCTAGATTTAATATTTAGTTTAGTTTAGCTTAGTTAGTTTTAGTAGGTTGTTCTAAGCAAAGTGGGGAGAAGGTGACATATCCTCACTTGGGATTTTGTTATTTGAAGATTTGATTTATCCTTTGAAGATTGTAGCAAACTTGAAGCTTTGGTGTTGAATGCAAGATTGGTAGTAGTTTTTCCTTTTTATGTTGTTGTACTTGTATTGTTGTTGGTTGTTTGACTTGTAGGTTTTGTTGTCTTTCATTGCATTTTCAATTTCCATTTTCATTCTCAAGCTTGCTCTTCTTATCTTGGCTTAAACTCCATTGTAGCATGTTATGAAGCTCTTTACCTAATTTGTTCAAACAAGCATTTGGTCTTGAAAGTTGTATGAAACTTTCCCTTTTTAAATTATTTGACTTCTACTCATTTAATGCTCTTTGACCTTTTGTAGTTTCAAGCTTTTATTTTCCCTCCAATTTCTCTTCATTTACAAGCTTTATTTAGTTTAGTAAGATTTTAATTTATTTAAGGATTTTAATTAGGTTTAATTAGTTTTATTAAAGTTAATTATTTTCAAGCAAGTTTTAATCAGTGTTTTCAAACTTTCATTTTAATTCAAGTCTTCTTTTCAATTTAAGCACTAGCTTTAAAAACTCAACCCAAACAAATGACTTCATGCTTTCCTAGTGTAGATTAGTGTAATCTAGATTAACAAGAGATTAATTAAACACACAAATTGCCGATTATATCTTTCCTCGAGAGACACAACTCGGGAAACCTTACCTCTCTACAATCGACTCCGTACTATTGCAGAGACGATTTCTTAGAGTGCTAAGAAATCTTCGATCAGACTCCAATTTAATACTTCAATTTTATGAACTCATATTCTCGTATATTTTTGGTAATAAAGAGTTGTTCAGTCCAATTAATAATAAATTAATTGAAAGCATAAATACTAATATTGTTGAAAATAAACATAATACTAAAATACTTTATAATAACAAAATAATATATTACTTAAAAACTTGTAAATAAAATGCTAACTTTAATTACCAATAGAGGCTAATTAAAATAATGTATTATTTTTAACTACCCATAAATAAAATATTAATTTAATTAAAAATTATAATAAAGAAAAGACTAATAGAAAATGTGCCTTAAAATATTACCACGTAATATTCCCACGATACCCTTTGGTAAATCCTCGAGACCTCAAGAAAATATACTAAAATATGGTTTCCTAGTTAAAGGATCCCTTATTACAAATATTAATATAAAATATATTTTCTTGCATACTAATAATGAAATGACACACACCCTTTTATAAAAGGAAAAGCCCTTCACCTTATTAAATTAGGCCGATGTGGGACACTTGATATGTATATACAGTGTTCTAAAAATCGCTAGGCGGTTGCTAGGCGTCAGGCCAGCGCCTAGCGCCTAGGACGCCTAGGCGGGGTCTAGGCGGGGCCTAGAATTTGTGAATAAATACCCCAATTTACAACATTATATCCAACCATTTAATATTTCAACATACTATCTGCTACACAATAAAGTCTATGACAATTCAAAACTAAAAGTAATAATCACAAGTTACAATTCACAAGTTTAAAACTATTATTCGATTCAAAGTTCAAAACAAAATAAATCCATAAGTTCATTAGTCAAATAAAAATATCATAACATATATTACAAAATCAAAATAATCAAAATAATAGGCCCAAAAACGACGTCATTTCAGGCCATAAAATTTTTTAAAAAAAAACTGGTATGGCGCCTAAACGCCGACCTGGGCGCCAAGGGCGCCTAGGCGGCGCCTGGGACGCCTAGGCAGCGCCTGGGGCGCCCGGCGATTTCTTTGGCCGATTTTTGAAAATCGTAAGCGGATTGGTGGCGCCTAGCGCCTAGGCGCCGAGGGCGATTTTTAGAACAGAGTGTATATATATGAGTGTAAAAGCAAGTATGCTTGACTTATTACTCAATGTGGGACACAATAAAATTAAAGAAACAAACTAAAATAACAAAGATGTGAGCCACCAAACCTACACGTACTTACACACATGCATATTTACATTTTTGGTTTCTAACATACATTTATGCACACACTTACATGCACATGCATACATATATAAATATTAATGATCTCATTTTGCTACAAAATGCGGCACTTGTTATTATCATTATTATGATTATTATTATTATTATCATTACCATTATATATTACACTACCCTAACACACACACACATATATACTAATTACATAGGTAGTGCAAGGTACATTAGATACTTTAATTTCTTATTCCATGAAAATATTAAACCCTTAGCCAAGATTTTTATTAGAGATACTTTATGAATTCATAGACGAATATTACCATACATCACATAATAAAATTCAATATAAATGCAAGTATCACATAAATCATATAAATTAATATAGCATGCATGAATTCTATTGGCCATTGAGTAACGTGGGTTGGCCCACTTGCATCCCACTGCTGGATGAGTGTTGAATTTGTTGTGATTGTCATTCCACCATCTCATTCAAACGATTAATAACAGCATACATGATCATCACGAGGATTTGATGTCTTCAGCTTCCCTCCTACTTCCTCCACTACTATTCCCACTTCTCGTCCTCATCATAGTAATAGTATCTAATCAACAAAACCTAACCCACATGGCCAATATAATTCATGAGGCATATAATAAGTTACAACCCAAATTTTTTAAATTAACTTACTGGCATTGTCGCGCTCCATAATCTTTGAGTTCATTGTACCATGGACAGTCTACAGGACACAAACCTTGGCTCTGATAAACTCGCGAAGTCCTCATCGCGCTTGAACTATCTCAGGATCCGTTGCCAGGCGTTGGGATTTTAGAGGTGGCTCCTACGGGTTCAAGAGTTGTAACCGTGGGCTATCCCGATCTTGGGCTCCCTCTACTGGGGCCTTCTCCCTCATGGGCTTTCCACACGCATTTGCAACCTTGTCCCGCATAGCACTTAGTTCCCAATTTTCCGGCTGGCAAACGGCTCTGATACCACTCTGTCACGCACACTCTCAT
>BMAC01000459.1:536353-574630 GCA_014905375.1 Phtheirospermum japonicum
AGGGTTAGGTTCTCATATTTCTATCCTATTGAAAATAGGGTTTTTTTAGCCTGAATCCGATAGGGTCCAACCCGTTAAACATCTCTAGGGACAGGGTCGTCGAGTCCGAATTCCTTCGATAAGGCTCAAGGGATACCAGACTTAAGCTTCACCGAGTTTCTAATATAATCATTATTAATATTATTTCATGAACTTTTATTATTAGTGTTGCTTGTGGCAAAATGTTAATTTGGTCGAGCCACTTTAGTTTTGGCTCGGGCTACGCCATATGAGGCCTGCAATTTTTATATAAATCTTGCAGACTTATGTTATAATTATATTATTGAGATTAATATAATTAAGTTCTCTAAACTAGGGCTTGGAGTTGCGCAACTCTAAGTGTGTTAC
This sequence comes from Phtheirospermum japonicum, assembly GCA_014905375.1. Lineage (NCBI taxonomy): Eukaryota > Viridiplantae > Streptophyta > Magnoliopsida > Lamiales > Orobanchaceae > Phtheirospermum > Phtheirospermum japonicum. The sequence continues at coordinate 536,741 of BMAC01000459.1, forward strand.
GACACGCTCATCGTATTAATTTGGTGTTTTCATTAGGAGCTCTCGATATCACGGGTGCAAAGTTCTCGCCACCTGGTGTTAATGATAAAATCACACGTCGAACATTCTCGACCAATTGGTTTGACAACAGATAACCCATAGTCAGCAATTGTTACTACTGGATCAAAAGTACTTAGCTGTTTATGAATTCATGAAGGAGATGTGAGAGTGGATGCACAAGCACAATACCTTAGAGATGATGGTAACTAGACAAAAATGGTACTGGAGTTGACGACACCCTTGTGGATTATGTAAAGATGCAAATAGATCTCAGTGGGTTTCAACCTCGCTCGAGCAAGGCTTGATTTTCCAAAGTTTGACGGAACAGATGCTAGTGGATGGGTTTTTAGGATTCAAGATATTTTGATTATCATGGTACTCATGAGAATCAGCGAATTCGCATTGTGGCCTTCAAGTGTTGTCAACACACACAAAATTAAATAACCTATTTATACCTCAACTAATTTGTAAAAATGACAAATAATTGTTGATCCTACAGAAAGCGGATAAAATTATGCGTACTTAGTTGACTTAATTAATTAAATAAATTATGGGAGGGGGTTGGTTGAAAAAAAAAAACTTAATTTACTTATAATAATAATCAAACTAAAGAAAAAATATAATTTAATATGTAAGAAATTAAACTAAGAAAAAGTATTAAAAAAATAATAGTATTCCAAATTAAGAAGAATCTCATTTTTTTTAAAATTCAATTAATAGAATGTAACGCTAAACTCTTCTATGATCACTTAAATTCTTATTTCGAAGCCAACAACAAGGTCAGCTGACCCATATCCTTTTTTAATTTTATTCAATTAAAACAAGCTCTTTAACCAAACCTATCTAGATGAATGATTTAATACAAACTATTTAAATCTATAACACAAGAAGCATTAAGAACTAAAACAATGAAATAGACAAGATATCAAGTTCATAAGCTCGACCTAATGGACCTTGAATTTATATTATCTAATCAAATAGGGCCTGTTTAGGCTAGGACTCCAAATCTTGGATTCGAGATTCGGAGTACCGGATACTCGTTTGTTCTAAGACTCAAAAATCAAATACTCAAACAACAATATATTACAACTAAATAATTAAATATTACTAAATAAAATATTGTAAGTAATACACTGTCATCCATCTTTCAGACATGATTTAACATCAAATACAATACAATAATACATTATCACTCACTTTTCAGACATAATTTGACATATACAGTAAAAAGTAAAGGATTCTAAATCTTATAACAAATAAGAATTCTTACTATTCACAGAATTCTGATTACCCCAGAATTTTGAATACCATAATTCAGAATCCCAACAAATTTTAGTCCAAACAGGCCCATAAGCTCTATTGTCATTACTTGTAAAATTTGACTTTCAAAAATTGTGGTTTACGAATCCCACTCTATCATAAATAATATATGACCTAAACTAGTTGGCCAAACTAAGATCAATAAATCATATAATAAAAACAACTATATTCATAATATAAAATTATCCAAGAGGGTCGAGTAGAGAATAACTTACGCAAATTAAATCAAAATCTTATGAAATACATTTCAAAACATCACTTCAAGCCGAAATAAAATAAATTAGCCACATATTGGCTAATATAAACCTAATCATCACCATGATGTTTATAGAGAAAAGGGATAGAGAATATATAGCAAGAGTAGTGATCCTCTATCGAAGAACTTCATGTGTGCTGCTCCTTTGCACATAATCTGCTTTCTTTCTCTCATAATCACCTCTAAGTTATGTCTCATTCTCCTCTCTGTTCGAATATGCTCTCACATATCTCTTTACATCTCAGAATATCTTCTCACATATATTTTGCTTTTTGTCTATCCGTCCTGTGATCTGCTGCCTTAAATCAGTTGTTTAGGGCTAGCCACACATGCAACATACTCTTTTAAAGATGATGAAGATGGGCATGTTCGGTATGCTGGGGCCAGGGCTTTAAATTCCCGAATCTGGGCTGACACTGGATAAACTAGTGTGTAGATGAATCCATTGTCAGTGGTCTGGTTCAAAATCGTGGTCAAATCTCGTTAATACTCCACTTGTAGGCCCATAATTGTCCTTCTCAGCCCAAAATTACATCAATTTTTTTGAAATAAATACAAATTCCAATATTGAAGTATCATAGAGTGAATGTGCCACTAAGAAGAAAACTCAATGGCTAAAATAAATAAAATGCATATAAGTATATGATTTTAACACTTAAAGACATGCACATTTTCTAATTACCAAATCCCCCCACACTTAAATTCTTTCTTGTCCTCAAGCAATGAAATAGTACATAATATGGGCAGCACAAGATTTAAAACAAAAGCAAACATGAAAACCAACTTAACAATTAGATAAACAAATACCACATAGGATCCAAGACTTACTCACATAATACACTCAAAACGCTCAAGTGTATAGGCTAATTATATATGTGGACGCTCACGTCAATACACATGAGATTTTTGTCGTAAACTTGAAAATCTATCACGCTATAGATGCATAAAACTCAAGGACCACACATGTTATAATGGGGCTTAGGTAAAGTTGGATAAGGGGATAAGAGATTAATAAAATCGAAGAAATTATAACTATACCTAAACACATACCACTAACTCCTAAAATATAAAATATAAAATCATATGTACATGGCAAAACACTCCTTATCTCTCCACTCATGTGGTTAAGAAACTCGACGAGTCATTGATTAACACAAGTCAAAGCCCATAGCACTGTCGACAACTTCAATCCTTTCAAGGTGTGGGTTGATAGATCCTTTTTGGGAAAACACATTTTGAGGCATCAGCACTTATCATATTCTATGAATGATTCGATATTTTTCTCTTTTATTTTGTTTTCTTCTTTTTTAGTTTTCATTTTCTTCTTTCTTTCTTTTTTTTTACTTTATTTAAAAAATATATATTAAGGCCACATGGCCTTAGAGAGTTTAAATAATAATAAAACCCTAAAATTCAAAATTAATAAAAATAAAAAATTACAATGGATAAACAGAGTTTACACAATTTCTCCGATTAAGGGATCAAATCGAGATAAATTAAGAAAATGGTGTATTATGGCTTGAGAAATGACTATGGTGCCGTGAAAGCACCATATTCCCACCCCTGCATTTACATTCATTGATCTACCCCACTATTTATCCCCTGAAATGATTTAATGGTTATAATTAAGTGAAAAATGATATAATCACAACATCGTAGAATCTTCCTATGGCTTGTAATGTGGATAATGTTCAAGAAAAGGTAGAGGCTCAAAATTGCTATACTAAGGGATATTTAAGATAGTATTTATAAGAGAAAGGCCAAGTTATCAACAAATGGGTTTTAACCTAAATGTCATTGTTTGAATTTGAATGCAATCATGCTTCACTACATAAATTAATGAAAATGTGTAAATCAATGCATGCTCGGCAGAATCAGTCAAGGAAAAACCACACAATCAAAGAAACAGAGCATCATATGTACAATATGCTCATAAGCAAAGTCTCACCAAGAATTAAGGTTATTCGTCTCAAGTTCAAGTGGTTTGCTAGTCAACTGATAAGGCGATCTCCAATTCACACAATGTAAACTTTCGGAATCCCAAACTTAGCAAAAATTATGAGATTTCACAAACTTGCTACCGCCTTAGAATCATTTTTTCGGGTGACCTTTGCTTTCAACCATTTAGACAAGTCGTCGACCGCAACTAAAATATAGAATTCATTATTAAATAAGAAGCGTCCCCACGATATTCATGCCCCACACATAAATAATTTCACATACTATATATATATATATATATATATATATATATATATATATATATATATATATATATATATATATATATATATATACATGCTTCAAGTCTAGCTTTGAGACATCTATCACTGCAACCGGAACCTTCATTCCTTATTGTTGCAATTTCATGCTAGCGAGTTTCATGTCGACTTGCGGAACAATCACATCAATATACGCGAAAATCTAAATTTGAACTGGAACTTGATAACRAACCTGGCCCAACAAGAGAGGTTAGCGATGCGAGATGTCTTGCCTTCTGGGTTGGCTAAGGTGAGGTGTCTTAACWTAAGGAGGGGCCTGTCGATGCGGTACTTCAGTTGGAGAGGATCTGAAAGAGTTGGTAAGGAAGGAGGGAGAGCCGCTAAGAAAGGGTTACGGAAGATGCACTTAATAAAAAAACAGACATATCAAAAGGTAAACACGAACCTGGCCTATTTTCAGGGGGACCTCTTTGACGCCATGATATATATATATATATATATATATATATATATATATATATATATATATATATGATGTGGTTCAAGTGAGAAGCAAATTCTGGTGTGAGACCCTGCGACTCTACTACATTAATTACGTGTACTGCTATTTTCAATATTGTATACTACTTCCTCCGTCCACAAAAGATAGACATATTTCCTTCTTAAAAGTTAGAATACCATAAAAAAATACTAGAACACCCCTTTACTTTATTTATTGGAATACTAAAAAATTAAGGGTAAATTAAGAAAAATAGCAAAATACTCACAATTCCAATTACAATCATTTTGTCTTTTTAACCTCAGTGTTTTGTCTACCCGCCTATCTTTTGTGGATGGTGGGAGTACTACTATTTTCTGACAAATACTGATTCTATAAGTAGTATCATGTATAACTGAAAGTAACAGTACACATAATCCTCTTTATTTTATTTTTAAATAAAAAATAGTGTAACTATGTAATGTTAAAAGTAACAGTACATATAGTTATATGTAGTAGAGTTCGCAAGTTCTCACACCAGGAATGATTATCACCGATGGAATACATGGACCGGACTGGGCTTTGGTATTTTGTGGACTGAAGGAAAACTATCCCGACTCGGCCTGCTTTCTATCAATGGCCCAATGGAGCCGTCTGTTATTTTGTCACGTCAAAGGTCATCCCCAACCGTGGGTCTCAAACTCATAATTTTGGGTATAAGACCTAAAAATACCTTCAAACATAAGTCTTATATTCAAATATGATTTGAGATCTACCTAAAAAGGACTCAAATTTGAGACCAATTTACAAAAGGGTCTCAAATTATTTTGAGACTCAAGTTTCAAATTTATTTGATGGAACCCACATAAAAAAGTAAATGCATCCGCTTGGGGACAAGACAATAATTACTTTTCATCAAAATTAATTTTTTGTCTATAATTATAAGACCCAATTTTTAGAGTTAAATAGTTTAACACCCTAAAACATTAAAAAAAATATTTTAAAGTCTCAAAATATTTGAGTTTGAGACCTATGGGTGAAGATAAACTAAGAGTCACAACGAAACCAAGATTTGAAAATGCCATAGTGAAAGTCTCATTATCGATATGATATACATATCGTACCAAAATTTCAATATATCTAATTGAAAATTCTACAATACATTATTTTTATCTTACCCCATGTATTTGAAATTATTGATCTATTTCATTACATAAAAATTCAATTTATCATACCCCATATATTTGAAATCATTAATTTTTTTCGCAGCATAAAAACTGAAATGTTCTACCTAATATCATATCACAATATTTTTGGTATATATCTATACGATATGCTCAATATACCGAAGTTTCGGTAATTTCCCCGCCCTCTCCTAATCAGTCGGGCCAAAAATGATTTCTCAATAATAAATTGAGATTGATCGTTTATTTTCTTGTTCAAGAAAATGCAAATATGATGGAGCTCCTCGTTCCATTTACTAAAAAGGATAATAAAAATAGTAAATGAGTTGAGCTCAATTCATGCTCCGTTCAATTTAAGCTCGTTCAGCCTTTAACACGCCATCCAAGTTTGTTAATGTTATTTAATTGAAAAACAGGCATGGGTTGGTTTCATTTTTAAGGTGCCATTGGCTTGAAAAAGGATTAGCTCCCAACAAATCGCTTTCAACAACGCAATAATTCACAAAAAGGAAAGTGGAGTTTTTGTTTTGTTTTTTCACGACTAGATTGCTTGTACAGTGAAGCTAAATCAAGCCAATGGATTTTAGTCTTTTACCAAGGTTTTATTATTATTTTTTCCACCCTGTCATTGTGAAAAAGATTAGGGAAGCCACTAGAGATGGACTTTGTTTTGTTGCTTGCACTGTGAATAGATAAGAAAGCAAGATATATATTTTAAAGGAAAAAGAAAAAGATAAAAATATAGGAAAAAACCAAAAAAGTTGTGGCTGCAAATCGCTCCTAGTTTTTCTTGTAACCCCACTACCTTAACCAATCGCATTCACTCCCCTGTTTCTTTCTGCTCTCTAAAAGGGTTTGTTTTCGCTACGCTGCGCGTTTTTTGATAATAGTATTAACTCCTGGGGAATCAAGATTCACTCCAAGACTCGGAGAATTAAATTCTTTCACAGCACACATGTAGTGTTTGTGAAAATTACTCAATGAAAAGTTGTTTTCCTGGTCTTACCATTATCAAGCACCCATTTTTTTACAGCCCACCTCAAGAAGAGACGGAATTATGGTGTCTAGATAGCAAATAAGTGTGATTGATCTTGTGGGTCTGTTTTATTTTTCTTGATTGGTGTTTTATTTTTCAATTAAATAAAAAAAAAAGTGATGGGAAGTTCAGGAAGTGGATGCAGTATAGTATGGTTTAGGAGAGATCTGAGAGTTGAAGATAATCCAGCTTTAGCAGCTGGGGTTAGGTCAGGTGCTGTGGTGGCAGTGTTTATATGGGCACCTGAGGAGGAAGGGCACTATTTTCCAGGTAGGGTTTCAAGATGGTGGCTTAAGCAGAGCTTATCACATCTTGATACCTCTTTGAAGAGCCTTGGCACATCCCTTATCACTAAGAGATCCACTGATAGTGTTTCTTCTCTTCTTGAAGTTATCAAATTGACTGGTGCCAAGCAGCTCTTCTTCAATCACTTATATGGTCAGCTTTTTTTTATTTTTAATAATCTCGAACCCTTATTTTATTTATATATATATATATAATTTTTTTTGGGTGCTTGGATAAATTGAGTTGACAGTTATGTTCTGTTGTGATTCTTTGTACTCTGTGTATTCCTGTGATTTTATGTTTTATCTTTTGGTACTCCATGTTTAGCATTGTATACTTAAATATCATTCATTATGTCTGCTGCTCATGTTGTAATTTTTTAGTAATAAATAAGTCAAACTTCAGGGCTAGTAAATTGGTAAAGTGGTTAGATAACCTTGTTTTCCTTTATTTGTTTATTTCCTTTTTTGTCTGTCTTTAGCTAGTAAAAAGTTGCATTATCCATAAAGATGCTAAAATGCATAGCATGCTATATTTATAAATTCCTTACAGTTTGAACTTAACTATGTTTACCTCATTCTGTCTGGAAAATGTAGAGTTTGTACTACAATGTTGAATTTGGTTGTTGTCCATTTTATGCTGCTTATAATGATCTCCTATGAACTGTTTAAAAAAAAAAAGGAAAAACAGAAAAAAAGCATATTTTGACAAACATGTTCTTGTTATGTGCACATTTATAACCCCCTTTTTTTTTCTACTTCAGATCCTATCTCACTAGTTAGAGATCACCGCACAAAGGAAATGTTAACTGCCGAAGGTATAGACGTTCGTTCGTTCAATGCGGATTTGCTTTACGAGCCTTGGGAAGTTCATGATCAGGACGGTCGACCCTTCTCGACTTTTGCTGGGTTCTGGGAGAGGTGCCTTAGCATGCCGTACGATCCTGAAGCTCCACTCCTCCCACCTAAAAGAATTATTTCTGGTAATATTTTTTATTAATTTAATGTAGTTTTCTTTTCTTGTATTATTATTTTTTCTCCTCAAAAGAATAATTTAAGTCTTGTAAAGTTTTTACTGATTTTTACAAGAAGTAAATAAATCAATTTTGTAATTGTTGAAAACCAAGAACCATCGAGTGAGCTGCAATGGAAACTAATTGACAAGTTAGTGACTTCCACTGAAAATTAAGACAGTATTAAATATTAAAGCATTATTAAGGACAAGAAGTAAACATTAATTATTTAGTTACGCGCCCTCTGCTTCAAACTTGTTGATTCCTGAGTGCATGTAATTGAATAATCCTAAAAAACCCTAGTGAATAAAAGTGAAATGCTATTAAGAGATTAATGATGCTCACCGCTTAGACAAAATTGATTCACAATATTACCAAAACAAACAAACCAAAAAAAAAAAACGAGGTTTGATTCTGTGTTAAAACTAAGGAGCTAACTCTAATATTTTTTCAAATGTGAAGTGGGGTTTTGAAATGTTTTTTGGCTCACGAAGGGGGTATTTTTTGTAATTTTGGAAGTTAGCCTTTTTTTTAAGGGTCAAACCTCAAGGGTATTTTCGTAATTAACACTTAAACATAATATGAATTTTGATTTTTTGGCATTTAATCCAGGCGACGTCTCGAAATGCCCGCCGGACACTCTAACATTCGAAGACGAGCTGGAGAAAGGGAGCAACGCCCTCCTCGCCCGCGCGTGGTCCCCGGGCTGGAGCAGTGCTGACAAGGCCCTCACCCTCTTCATAAACGGGCCCCTCCTCGAGTACTCCAAGAACCGCCGCAAGGCCGACAGCGCCACTACCTCGTTCCTCTCGCCACACCTCCATTTCGGCGAGGTGAGCGTCCGGAAGGCCTTCCACCTCGTCCGCATCAAGCAGGTCCTGTGGGCCAACGAGGGCAACCGGGCTGGTGAGGAGAGCGTGAACCTGTTCCTGAAGAGCATCGGGCTTCGGGAATATTCTCGGTACATGAGTTTCAACCACCCGTATAGTCACGAGAGGCCGTTGCTGGCGCAGTTGAAGTATTTCCCTTGGGTTATCGATGAGGGGTATTTCAAGGCGTGGAGACAGGGTAGGACCGGGTACCCATTAGTGGACGCGGGCATGAGGGAGCTGTGGGCCACGGGGTGGCTGCATGATCGGATACGGGTGGTCGTGTCGAGTTTCTTTGTGAAGGTGCTGCAGTTGCCGTGGAGGTGGGGTATGAAGTATTTCTGGGATACGCTTTTGGATGCGGATTTAGAGAGCGATGCACTTGGCTGGCAGTATATTTCCGGTACTCTTCCGGATGGTCGTGAGCTTGATCGTATCGATAATCCACAGGTATGGCTCTTTTTCTTTTTTATTTTTGGGTTATGTAAAATTACTTATTTGATGGTGCATGTCTCGCAGTCTCGGTTAATGGGATTCCCGATTGCGTTTGCTTAATATTTTGGGTTAATTACAAGAACTACCCTTGAGGTTTGGCTAAATTTTTTTAAAAAATAAAAGAAAGAAAGAAAAAAGAAAAAAACAAACTTTGTAAATAAAAAAAAAACACAAAAAAAACTCGAGGGTAGACAACCACGTTACGTCTTTCACGCGTCGTTAATGGAGCCAACGGAAATTGCTGCGTTTTTTAAAATTGGATCCCCCGACTTTTCGGTATTACTACAAATAACACCAGCCTTTCATTTACAATTTACATTTACATCCCCTTGATTTTTCCTAAGTATTATTACAAATAGTAAGATGAAAAGTTGGGGCTATTTGTAATATTTAGAAAGATGGGGGGTTTGATTGTAAAATATGTGATGATATCACCAAATTCTGTTAGGTCAACTAGCAATTGGGTCAAAATGTACGCAAGTTTCAAAGTATGTGTTTCTTATTTTTTTATTAATTTTTTTAAAATAATAAAAAACTAAGGGTAGTTTTTGTAATTATCCCTCAATTTATTTTGTTAATAACATTTATGGAACAGAGAAAGAAATAGTAAAAGTATTGCAAAAGCTCTAAGGCTGCTAATATTCAAAAAAGAGCTGTGCTTCCTAATAAACAAATCGGGGCACTTCATTATGTTTGCTTTTGTCTTGGACTTGGGATTTTGTGAAACCATTTCTTGAGCAAACATGATATCATTTTTTACGAATAGTTGGAAAACGTAAAAAACGGTCTCTTGTTAATGAAAACAAACAAGGCCATAGATTCTTTCTTATTTTATTTTTTATTGTTTGACAGTTTGAAGGCTACAAATTTGACCCCAACGGAGAGTACGTCCGACGTTGGCTTCCCGAGCTCGCCCGTTTGCCGACTGAATGGATACACCACCCATGGAATGCCCCGGAATCCGTTCTTCAAGCTGCCGGAATCGAGCTCGGCTCCAATTACCCTCTCCCCATTGTCAGCATCGATGCCGCCAAAGCCCGTCTCCAAGAAGCCATCTCCCAGATGTGGCAGCACGAGTCGGCCTCGCGGGCCGCCATTGAGAACGGCGTCGAGGAGGGGCTCGGCGACTCTTCCGATTCTACCCCTATCGCCTTCCCACCCGACACCCAGATGGAAACGGACAACAACGAGCCCATCCGAAACAACAACGCCCGACGCTACGAGGATCAGATGGTGCCGAGCATGACATCATCGTTCATACGGGCGGAGGACGAGGAGACGTCGATCGATCTCAGGATCTCGGACAACGACAGCCGGGCCGAGGTGCCGTCGAACATGAATTTGGCGGAGGAGACGAGGGCGGACCCACAGCAGGACATGCAGACGGATAGAGTTGAGAATAATAATAATGGTAATAACAATAATGGGTTCACGCAGTACGGGTTTTCAAGGGGGAGGAGGAATTCGGAAGACTCGACGGCCGAGTCGTCGAGCGGTGGGGGTAGGAGGGAGAGGGACGGTGGTGTGGTCCCGGTGTGGTCCCCCTCGAGCTCGACATATTCTGATCAGTTTGCTGGCGAGGATAATAATAATAATGGTATTGGGACGAGCTCGTCTTATTTGCAGAGGCACCCGCAGTCTCACCAGCTGTTGAACTGGAGGCGGCTTTCTCAAACTGGGTAAGATGTAAGGTCTTTGGTTAATCATGAAAATGCCCTTGCTGTTGGGTCAAATAACAAAAAGGCCCACGCATCTTTCAAAATTACTAATACCCTTTTGATATTTTTTACTATTTTACATATTGAACCCTCAATAGGGGTAATGGTAAATATAACTATATTTTAGTAGGTCTGCTATAAGACCATCTCACGTAAGACGGTCATGCTTTTCAAATAAAAACATTACACTTGAGTTAAAAAATCACTACTTTTCAAAAGAGCTATTTACATTATTTTGAAACAGATGGCTTTTAATATAAATAAGTATGAGTTTGCACTATAAAAGTGTGACCGTCTTAGTTAATCGTTTTCGTAAGACGGGCTTACAGCATTTTTAGTGTATTAAATATTTTGTTGGGGTAGGGGTTATAATTACTACTTAGTCTAAACCTTAGGGGTAATTTTTGTAATTTACGACTACAATTTTTGTTTGATGAGTGAATTATGCTGATTCGAAGTTTTAAATTGGTGCGTTCCTATAACAATGAGCCATCTGAGCTTCCAGTAATTGAAAAGAAACTAAAAAATACACTACGCCTCTTTTCTTGCTTGTTCGGGACTAAGTGACCCAATTTTCTTGTCTGCAGAACTCGTGTAGCACCAAGTCCAACAAGGCTTTCACGATGAATTAAGAAATTCATTTACTTTTTCTTTGTCAAGAATTGTTTTAGAAGAGGATATATCAATAGTAAAAGCTTCCTTTTCGTGGAACACTGTTTAGGGAAAAGTGTTTATTAGAGGATTTGGCGATCCTTTCTTAATATTTCCTTTTTCCTGCACTTTCCTCTCAGATGAATTCTTGGATACCGAGAAAAAAGACGTGATCGTCCCCGTGTGATGCTCGTCGTCACCTTAGTCTGACCTGATCAACGGTCCATATGTGTCTGCAGTTTTTTGGTTTTTTTTAACCCCCTCGTTGGATCGGGTGGTTCATGTTCATCTGTATCTTTGCTTGTGTTGGTGTTGTACAATATCTGTAGTGTTTTGCTGTATAGTATGAATGTTATTCTCGGAAGCTCGGACGATTATGGACGTTAAGAATGTGCAGCCTTCGAATAAAATGCGGGTTTGTGCCTTGTATATTGTATCGAGTAGGGAGACCATATAACAACTGCAATAATGTTCTACTCTAACATTGTTTATGGATATATGATATAATACTGCCTACTTTTCTGGCCATTTTCACTTGCATTGCTGCCCTTTTATCCTTTTGTTTCTGCATATCAGATTCTGATTCAATTGTAGTTGGCATGTTGGGTTAATTATTTTTCGTCCCCCAAATATTCATATTTTCTTATTCAAATTATTATTTGTGATAAATTGACATATGAACTATATGCGATTTACGGTTGTCCCTAATCCAAAATTGTTATGATTTTGTGTCCAATATTGAATGAATAATAATACTAGTAAAATTTATGGAAAATTATGTAATAATAATTAAATAATTTATTAAAAAAAAAACAAATTGAATTAATTGGTGAGAGAAAAAAGTCAAATTAAAAATATAATTTCGAACAAAACTTTTTTATTTTTTTAGGTAATCAACTTCTCACCAGACATAACTTGGTCAGGTCATTATCATTACTTGTTAAACAAATAATATGTTGCTACTTGGCTTGCTGTCATTGGTAATTGAACACAAATTTTTTATTTCCTTTTACATTGTATGTACATTAAGAAAAAAATCTACATTTCGTTGTCAAAAAATAAATAAAATTGCTTTTCAGAAATAAATGTTTTCATCTTTCAAAATAAAAAAATACATTCTTATATTAAAGGAAAAATCTCTTAAAATTTCCCAGGTCCCACCACATGTCATCATATAAACAGACACTATAAATGAAGCTCAAGTCATGTGGGAAGTCAGTGTACTTAATAATCAACTTATCCAATTTCCAATCACATGGCACGGATGGCAATTCGAGCAAAATATTTAAAACATTTGTTATGTGAGCTAAAAATCATTATTGGGTAAATATAAATTAGAAAACATACGTCTAGGTATAGACTGTGCTCTCAACAGTATCTATTAACATATTTTTCTCATTTATTTGTTATTTTATAATAATTAATTATTTGTCTCCATTTTCTATCTAATTATTAATCAATAATTTTACTGAATTTACCATATCATTTGCAATCTATGTCATACAATTAGAGATGCTCTCACACGAGAATATGTTTCACTTAAAAAAGGAACTGAAAAATTGTCTCAGTTAAATATAGTGTAATATTATTAAAGGGGTAATTGATAAATAAACTTCGAGAAATGAGAAAGTGTGAGAATAAAACATGAAACTAATTGGTTTGATACTCATTAGTGGGATATGACTTAAATACATAAAAATAGATATTTTCTTGTTCTATTTTTACCTGTCGTATTTATATTTTTTTTAAAATAATAGTTATTATTTTTCATTTTTATCTGTCGTATTTATATTTTTTTAAAAAATAATAATTATTATTTTTTATTTTTTCAATAAGAATTAAAAATTATTTTACTAATTTTACCCTTACTTTTATTTTACATTTTTAATTATTTTAAATAAAAAACATTATGATTATTTAATATTTATAATTATAAAATTAATTATTTTTTAAATCTTCGTGAAGTAATTAATTACGACAGATAGAATGTGATTGGAAAAATAATATATACTAAATACAATTATCAATTCAATTCTAATTTTCAAACCACAAATTTGAACCTTAGCCCCTCTTTCAATTTTATGTTTAATGTCGACCTGCCTAAAATTTGACAGGCATATATAAAGCAAAATTGCACTTTTTAGGCAAATTTCATACAAAATTATCAAATTACATTGGATTTTGGGAAAACAGTGAATTTAGGTGGCAGCACAATATATGATTGCACTTCAAATTGCCCTCTAAATTTTCTTTAAATTCATAATTTACCAAAAACCACTAAGTTTTGGCAATTTTGTCTGAAGTTCGCTAAAAATAGCAATTTTGTTGCCTATATATAATACAATCTTACAGTCCCATATAATTGTAACAAATCTCGAATTTATGAATAATATGTCAAATCTTTACGACTTGTATAGTATTATTTAAGATTATTATAATATAAATTTATAAAATCTGAACCATGTAATGGAATCCATATGTGTATTTTGTATTGTACAGTAAAATATACTTTGTAACAAATATGTAGTTATTATATAAAATAAAATAATGGGAAAAAATCTCAATAGTTGTTCACAAAATTATGTAACATTTATGAAATATACAATGTGTACGTATTGCAAAAATTGAAAATAAAATTAATATGATATGATTACTAATAATATTGGAAAATAAAAAACTTTTGCTAATTTTTCTTTATAAACCTTGTCACCTTATTAAGGAAAATAAGCAATTGACTAATTCACCCTTCAGTTTACAATCATTCTAACTAAATTCTCTTTGAATTCGATCAATTAGCCAAATTCATTACTAATTCAAGTACATATTCTACTTAAATCAAACAATGAAAAAAAATAAATAAATAAATAAACGAAAGGCCTACTCCACATGTGACGTGAGAGAAACCTACCTCAACAAAACGGGTAGCCCGAAAAAACCATAAATGGAGAAAAATAAAGTGAATAAAAAAGTTGTAAATTAATTAATCTTTATTAAATTTCTTTGTAAAGGTAAGCTTGGCTGAGGGGGCATAATTATTAAATTAATAAACCATTTAACAGAATAATAAATAAATAAATAAATAAATGTGAAGCGTCTACGGACATTACTTTCTGGATTGATTGATTGGGCCCGAAAAGTGCCCATTCTCCACATCGCCGGTCTTTAATTCTCTCTTTATTTCCTCCATCTACCTCGTGCGGTGCCACTAATATCTCACCTCCGAACACACACACACACCCGTACGTGTGTGTGTTGTTGCTCTGGAGCCCGTCCACGTCAGCAATGGCCAAATCCAGGTGCTTCAGCTTCACGGCATCACGAAACTGGTGCCTGAAATCCGTTTTCTCCAGTTCGGGCCTCCGGCCCGCCTCCACGGACCTCGGCGACGGCACCGTCATGCACTGCTGGGTACCCAAGGCCCGGAGGCCGGACCGGGCCGACGTCGTCCTCGTGCACGGGTTCGGGGCCAACGCCATGTGGCAGTTCTGCGACACGGTGCCGGTCCTGGCGCCCCACTTCAACGTCTACGTGCCGGACCTCGTGTTCTTCGGGGGCTCGGTCACGGCCCGACCCGAACGGACGGAGGCGTTCCAGGCCCGGTGCGTGAAGCGGGTCCTGGAGGCGCACTCGGTGGCGAGGGTGGCGGCGGCGGTGGGGCTGAGCTACGGCGGGTTCGTGGCCTACAGCATGGCGGCGCAGTTCGGCCGGGAGTGGGTGGAGCGGGTGGTGCTGTGCTGCGCCGGGGTGTGCCTGGAGGAGAGGGACTTGAAGGAGGGGCTGTTCCCGGTGGGGGACGTGGAGGCCGCCGCCGCCATACTGCTGCCGCAGACGGCGGAGAAGATGAGGGAGCTGGTGGGCTACACCTTCGCGAAGCCGCCCAAAGGGCTGCCGTCTTGTTTGCTTGAGGATTTCATTGATGTGAGTAACTCTAATTCTCTCTCTCTTTTATTTATTTATTTATTTTATTTTATTGCATAACATAACATTTGTGGTATAATTCCACAAGTAATTAGGGTTATAATTAGGAAAATTGTTCATTCCCAAAAATGATGAAAACCCAAAATGTCACTCCTTAAGAAAATAAAATATAAAAAATACCCAAATCGATGGAAAAAATCGCCTGGACTGAAAAGTAGCCTTGGCGGCAAAACATCGGTCAACTGTATGTTATTACATCTTCAGTTAAACCATAGTATTTCACAATCCTGGGTTTTTTGTGCATATAATGTTACAGTATGGGAAAATGGAAATAATAAAAGGTGTGAGTGAGTAAATGTAATTAATGGTAGTCTAGCTATGGCCATCAGGAAATGTGCATTGAATATGTTGAGGAGAAGAAAGAGTTGCTTCGCGCCATCGCAATAGGCCGAAAGCTCTCGGACCTTCCCAAGATCTCTCAGGTACGCACGAGATCGACACTTTTGGTCATTAATTAATTAATTAATTAAATCCTTAATGAAGTCATATGTTAGTAATTGATTTTCTTGCAGCAAACTTTGATCGTGTGGGGAGATCAAGACCGTATATTTCCCATCGAACTAGCTCACAGATTGAAAAGGTCCTTTTTTTTTTTGGTTTCTAATTAAAGCCCTTCTTTGTTATTTCAATTCAACCAATTATTTTTGTAAAATTATTGTGAGTGAATGAATGGAATGCTCTTTTTATTTATTTATTTATTTATTTATTTTTTGCAGGCATTTAGGAGAGAATGCTGAACTAGTTGTGATTAAGAACACAGGGCATGGTTTTATTAATGAGAAACCTAAGGAGTTTCACAAGCACTTGAAAACCTTTCTCTTAAAACAACTCCCTGATGCTAACTCTAACACCCCAAAAAATATTACTAATCATCAAAATGATCACAAATGAGTTGATAATTTTCGACTGATAAATAAAAATTAAATTAAACCAGGGATGGCTACTGAGTTTTCCTTAATGACGGATATATATCATATATGTAAGGTTTTAGGCTCTTAGAGCGAACACTGATGATGAACATTTTGTGCACTTTATATATCAACAAGGGTGCTAGAGTTAATTGTTGTAATATTTTTATTTTTTATTTTTGACACAATTGTTATTGTAATTGTTGCTATATATAAAGGTGGTGCTTATATAAAAACTCTAATTGGCAAAATTTGTTGATTTTTGTTCTGTTTTTCTCTGCTTTCATGGGTCTTTTTGGTGGTTGTTGCTCTGTATTGTTTGTCATTTGACCCTTTCTAAAGTGAGAATCTTTGGGTGGTCAAGTTATAACATAAAGGCCTCTTTTGGTCCGGAATAATATGCAGTTTGTACGATTCCATCAGGAAAATTTATATTTTTTATTTTACATATATTTTCCCAAGAAAATGTCGAGAATTATGAATTAGACTTTTTTTTTAAAATTATAATTAATACGAAATCTACTCCTTGGTTTGTGGGTGATTATATAATGTTGGAATCCATATGATCAAAGCATATTTAACTCTAAGGAAAGGACGCAATACATTTGCAGTAGCAATAAAGCAACGAATATGGTTGTTGATCTTCTACATGTTAAACATGATGTTGTGTGTTACGGCGACTTTGTCTTTTCTTCACAACTCAAAACTCAATCACATATCTATATAGTGTGTGTTATGCGTTACCATCTCTGTGAATTATATGTGTAATATATCTCGGATATTTTATATCTCAATATATATCGTAATGTAGAGAATGAAAATCTCAGTTCATCTATTTTGTCATTGTGTATAATATAAAACTGCTCATGTAAAATTGATTCATTTGTCAGGGAGATGGATAGGTTATAATGGGTGAGTTCAAATGAAACCATGTTATTATATGCGAATTTGCGAACTAGTTCTTTTATTATATATTAGGAATGCTTTTATTATACAATCACAGTGTTTTTATTAATATTTTCAGTTATATACACCACTAGTGCTTTTATTATACAATTCTAATATTTTTAATTAAATAAGAAAATATACAAAAAAACCTGATTCATCCATTTAATTAGATCTATGACCCATAATTGACCCTACATTCACATATAGGAACATGGTTCTCATTTGAATCTAATCATATATATATATATATATATATATATATATATATATATATGATTGGGTTCAAATGAGAGGGACTAATCCTGGCCTTAGATCTAATATTGCACAGTGCAATTATATGTCCAGGTTCATTGTGCTTTTTACACAGTACTGTAGTGCTAAAATCAGTCCAATTTTTTTAAATTATATATATATATATATATATATTTTACGTTTTAAAACATGCAATATGTATCTTAAATTGTAGATCTTGAGAATGTGATTAATTTGATATATATTTCATTCAAAACGAATAAAATTTGAAAAAGTTATGGTTTGTTGAAGATTTGAGTTTCATTTCAAAATTTTGAATTTGCAGTTTATAGACGAAATTTGCGATTCTTTTTGTATAGAATCGTAGTGTTTTTTTTATTAATCTATTGTGCTTTCTAAAAAACAATGTAGTGCTCTTTGTAAACGTTGATATATGTCCAAAATACCATTTTTAATTAATTAATGCATTTTATTACATTATTACCATGCTGACATGTCATGATCTTAACCATCAAGATTATCCAATCTAATGGTCAAGATGAGTCCCTAGGTTCACATATAATGACGGGTTCTCATTTGAACCCAAGGGTTCAAATAGAACCATATCATTATATGCGAACCTGCGAACAAGTGCTTTTATTAGACAATCCTAATGCTTTTAATCGAATAAGGAAATACACAAAAAACCTGATCCATCCATTAAATTAAATTTAAGGCCCATAATTGACCCTAAATTCACATATAATGACATGGTTCTCATTTGAATCTAATCATATATATATATATATATATGAAAGTTATCCGATTTGAACTACTTTTAAGAAAGCATAACCAGAAGTGGATTCACCTTCGTCAACTTCACCACCCCAATCAACATCTATGTATTTTCATTAACTCCAGTCATTTCCTTTATAGAAAAAGTAAATACCATGCAGTACCCTTCAAATATTGAAAAACTCGCAGCCGTCTTCCAGTGTCTTTTTCCCAGATTAGACTGATGCCTACTAATTAGACCTATATCATAACAAAAGTCTGAACGTGTCCACGACATTGCATGCATCATACTTCAACTACATTTGCATATGGTATATTTGACATCTTATTTTATTCAAAATGAGTCCTTGGACACATTTCATGGCTTAATGATTCTCTTTTGACAATTTGATCCATTTTAAATCATATATAGGAGTATGATTCTTGCGAAAACACAAATAACCTCCAAAAGCGATCTATATGGATCATAACAACATATATGTATTCTGTCTCACCTATATCCTTCATTTCAAAAAATTGAGAATATCCATTTCACAATTGTATTAAGGAACTCTTTATCATTTCCAACCAATAGTATATCATTCATATACAGAGATAAAATTAACTTATCATTGGATTTATTCACATAGACATAATGATCTTCATCAATAATTATAAAATTCTACGAGATAACAGTAATATGAATCTCAAATACCATTGTCTAGATATTGATTTAGTCCGTAAATCTAACGTTTCAAGTTACAAACATTTATTCTCTTGACCTGGAAGAACAAAACCTGACAGTTGTTATATTTAGATTTCTTCTTCCAACTAGCCTTTGAGAAAAAGGAGCTTTGATATCCATTTGATGTAACTCTAAGTCCATATTTGCAACTATTGCTAGAAGAAGGCAAATCGAGGAAAATCTCACTACTGTGAAATGGTTTCTACATAAGTTATACCCTCTTGTTAAGTATGACATTTTGCCACCAATTGAGCTTTATACCTATCGAAAGAACCATCCATTTCTTATTTTGATTTTCAGAACCTATTTGTTCTCAATAGCCTTATGTCTAGGTGGAAGATCAACAAGTCTCCAGACTTTGTTTGATTCCATTGACTTCAATTCTTCTTCCGTTGGAACTCTCTATTTGTCCTTTGATGGGGGTTAGAGTTTCTTTCAAAGAGTTATGTTGTTCTTCATCCGTGGAAGACATCGAGAATGCATACGATAAAACATTATTAAACACATCATGTTGATCCTTATTTTATGTCGAAATGAATAGTGCATGTCCCTCTATGTTATAATGACGTTTTGGCACATGATTCCTATAAGTTTTTCGTAATATCAATTCATTTAGAATAGACTCACCCACAGTTAGATCCATACATTCACTTTCAGGTAAAACACTACCACTTAGATCAAATGAGGTGTTGATTGGGTGTTGATCTAATGACTCATGTCTTACATGATCATTTTGTAAATCACTAACTTCAAATAAAGGTTCAGGAAATTCATTTTCCAAAAAAGTTACATTTATTGATTTTATTCCAGTCATACTAGCATCATTACGCACTCTGTAAGAAAATGAGAATTTTCATTATTTGAATTATTCCTTTGAAACTACATTGAATTTTAAGTATGAAGTACTTAGCAAGTCAAAATAAACATTAAGGGAAGTCTTAGTACTCAAATGTTCCTTATAAATTAATTAGTATAATTAAGAAGTGATTATTAGTTGGTTCACTTTTTTGCCGATGTAGGTACATGCACTCAGCTTGAATAAAGATTTCTACATTTCGGAAGATTCAGGATTCAACAAGAAGTTTATAAGGAGTCTCAAGATTGAAGTTGTGTTCGATTCAATTTTCAACATGGAAAGTTCGTGTGGCTTCTCTAAAGTCAACAAGAATCAATGATTCTGAGATTTTTTCAAGGAAGAAATAAATAAAGAAGGAAACAAAATTCTCTAAGGACCGATTCCTAAGGCGGTTTGATGATCAAAGGCCCGCGTCTCTTGGCCCATGAAGAAGATATCTACCTACTCAAGGAAATTGACTTATGTATTGTATATATAGTTGATAGGTTTCATTGCAAAAAGTACTTTGAGTTCTGAGTTTTAAGAGAACATAAGAATTCTCAAATATTTAATATATTTTACACTTTAGGGTTTAAATATTATCGTATATATCTCAACATTAATTTAATAATAATATAATAGGTTTTATACTCTTTAGTTTAAGATACTAAGGATTAGTTGTCTGACGTCCAAGAACGCCACTGATTTAATGGAATTGTTAGTGTGTGAAGCTTTTGAAGAATAATTTCTATAGGTTTTAATATCCAAAGGAGTTATTTGAAAAAATATTTAAAAGTAGTGTGTAACTATACAGGGGAATCTGTACTTGTAAGTCCAAGTAGTTCCTTAGAAAATAATATTTTATTAAAGAGTTTTGAGAAGAAGAGGGATTTTTCCTCATGCAAGTTATCTTTTATTATATTATTATTTTCTTCCATACTATTTGATGTTTTTACATAGAATAATCATTTGGTGCATATAATTCTGATAACCATACAAGTTAAATTTGGCACTAGGGCAGTTATTCTATTGTTTATATAGGATAAAGATTATTGCGTACAAAGTGGAGGTCTATGAACCACGATCAAGAATTGATGTCTCGACCTCCACTGTTAGATGGTCTTAATTACTCTTATTGGAAATCCATGATGACTATATACATACGCTCCCTCAGAAAATGTACATCAGAAAGCACATTTTCCCCATGGTCTAATCCCATGATGGCTGAAGCTACATCACCTTTGGCTACTAGTAAAGAAGTAACCAAACATGATAATAGAAAGAGTGAAAGTTCATCAAAACTTGTTCTCAAACCAGGGAAAGTCTGGACTGATGACGGAAAGATGGCGGAAGAATCTAACTTCAGAGGTCTATTCACCATCCTTACTACTATAGATAAAACATGACACAAGAGTGCACCACCTCGCATGAAGCCTGGAAAATCCTCGAACGTCATTTTCAAGGTACAAATATCACAAACTCTCCAAGTTTTAAAAGATCACTACTACCTTTAATGAATTAATGATGAAACCATCGAGATGTACTATGCCAGATTTTGTGACATTGTCAATCAAAGCTCCATACTTGGTGAAGAGATTTCAAAGTGGATCTGAACCAAAAGACGAATAAGAGTAACAAACTAAAGCGATTGTACACACTAGCAATCTAGTTGTCTTCTCAAGTCCAAACCTCTTCTGCCTTACCTCATCTCTTTGAATCTCTAATGGAGAACAAGGTATGGTTTCTTCCCAAACCAATTATGATAGTGATTCTGATGATGACGTCACATCTCCGAGCGATGAAGTATTTTGCGCACACAAGTTAGCCGTTGAGAAGTGGGTTCAGGCTGGACAGATTATCAAAAATGTGCACAAATTAAGTCCCTCAAGAAATACAAAAATCATTCATATCAACAGGCATCGGAATTAATGTTCTTACACACTAAATTTGATACTCTGAATGAAGAGAAATCCAAAATAAAAGAGAGACTCTCGAGTAACGAGATGGTGGCCGGTAACCAAGAAGTTGAGTTGGGTAAAACACTCTCCAAACTTGCATTATTGGACAATGACCAGAAGTTATCTAAACAGGTATATGTATTTAAAAAGATCATATAATTGAATCAATTAGAAATGAGTTGTTTATATTGTAGTATACTACACGTCAAAAGGATGCATAGATTTTGTCACTCAAAGTTAGACAGTCAGAAGTGATGGAGAAATACAATGACTTGTCGGATGTTCATGCAATAATTGATCTAGAACATGCCAGAAAAATTGAGGAACTTGCCAAAGTAAATCAACTTCTCCAAAAGCTAAACTCTAGCAAAGCAAATCATGAGAAACTGGTCAGTTTGGGTAAGAAAACTAACAAACATGGCCTTGGGTCTAACAAACAAGATCTTGTGTTTCACTGTTAGTAGACCTTAAAGGTAAGAGAACTTTCTCGATACCTCTAAGTGTGAATCAACATCCGAAAGTGTTTGTGAAAGTTTTATACCTACTTGTCATTATCGTGGTATTGTTGGTCAAATTCACAATAATTTAATAGAATGCATCATGATTTATATGCAGAAAAAGCTTATGCATGTAATATTAGTGGTGTTCCTTCAATTACACCAAAACCAAAATCTTACTTGAAAAACCACCAGTTGAAAAAGATTTAGGTACTAAAAGATAAATTAGATGTCCTACCTCTATGATGTCTTTCAAAACAAGTCTTAAAAGATAATGGCACTTTGATAATGGGTATAAAAAAGCATATGACTGGTTTTAGACCTAATCATATAAATATCATGTATGAGTCTAATTTACTTTTAGTGATGGTGTGAGTAATAATGTCGTAGGCATTGGATTTTAGATTTTGAGGGATTACAAAAACTCGAGAATGTGTTTCTTGTTGAGAATCTAAAAGCTAATTTACTTAGAACTAGTTAACTATTTGATCAAGGTCTGAATGTTAGACTTACTAAAGAAAAATTCTTTATTATTGACAATTTGGATAATATGTTCTTACAAGAACCAGATCATCTGACAAGTGCTACTTGGTTGAGCATGTTTAAACATGTGATACAACTAGGATGAGTGATACTAAATTATGGCATAGAAAATTAGGTCATATTAGCTATACACATTTGTTTATCTTGTCTAGTGCAGGTGTTGTTCGTGGCCTCCCAAAAATTCAAGAAAAGCAACATGGTGTCTATGAACCTTGTCAGAACGGTAAACAAAAGCGTGCTCCTCACAAATCACATCATGAAGTTACCACAAATCAAGTACTTGCACTACTGCATATGGACTTGATGGGACCAATTCAAGTTGAGAGTGAAAAAGATAAGAAATACATTCTTGTGATGGTTGGTAATTAGTCTATATTTATATGGATAAACTTCATTAGAGAGAAATCCGATTCACTTGAATCCTTCAAAACACTCTGCATGAAAGTTGAAACTAAGAAGAAGTGTAAAATGGTGGAGTTATAAGTGATCATTAATTTGCATGAATTTGTATTGATTCTTTATATATATTTGGGTAGTATTATAGTTGGATTTATTATTGAATTCAGTGTAAGTTGGATAGATTGAGCATATTTTCATATTTATGTGTCTCCGGCTTATTTTACCATATTTTATGCTTATTTAAGGGATTTTGAAGTATTTTAGTCTTAAGATGGACGAGTGTGAGCCAGCGATTGGAGTTTTGATGAAATCGGGCCTCGATTTGATGTGTTACCGCTGACACTGGATCTGTATATCCACACTGAGTTACCCAGTGCCAGCACAAATTCGAGAATTTAGAGTCCTCGGCCCGGAAAACAAGCAAGCCCAACTCCAACGCGCCTTTAAAAAGGCTACAACTATATTAGCAGCTGGGGAGACTTTGGCAAGGGGAGAAGACCTTTACTTTGAAAGATTATAAGAAAAGAGTTATTATTAGAAATAAGATCAAGATACCTCTTTGAAGAAGGATTTGGTGAGAGAAAAGGATACACCCATATCCTATAAAAGGAGGGGGACGCCCATCAACACGCCACACACGCTCTAGCGGGATTTATCCCCTTCTAACTCTTGGACCTCTTAGATTGACAACCCAAGAGTGTTCTTCATTTTCTTTCTTCTATTTCTCCGTTTCAAATTCTATTTTCTTAGTTTTAGATCTTAGATAATTTCTTAGTTTTAGATCTTAGATAGTCAATTAGATGATCTTATTTTAATATCTCGTTGGAATGATATTACTCTTCGCCGTTAATTAGTAATTCTTCAATTTCCTTTGCTTTATTAGTTTAATCGATCTTATTAGAATAATTGCCCATCAAGCCCCCCACCCCACCCCCCACCCCACTGATGTTTCTTCAAGCTTTTCATGGTTCTTGAATGTTTTGAGATTGTATTGTTGAATATGTTGATGATTTCTGGCTAGACCTTACGAGTCTAGTGCCTAGAATCATTTAGAAAAATCAATTGGGATTGTTAGCTACTTAATCTACAAGTTGGGATTGACAACCCTAGCTCGTAGGTAAGGTGTTCGATGAAATGCCCAAGTGGCCGTGGAGATGATTCTAGAGTCCTACACCCTTGTATTCTAAAATCTTTTCAAAACTTTGATTTCATTATTCGCCGTTTGAGTCAACGTCTTGATTACAAGTGTTTAGATTAGCTTTTTCGTTATTTTCTTATTCGTAAAAATAAACACAAAAAGAGTCTCTGATTAGTTTTCCTCAAGAGATTCGACTCAGCTCAACTTGCCAACCTACACGCGAACTCATACTCTTGCGAGCAAACTTTCTAAGCTTGACAAACTTATATTTAAAAAGTAGGTGCGGAAAGTTCGAATCAATCATGGAAAAGAATTTGAAAATGCACTGTTTGCTGAGTTTTGTTATTCTCATGGCAGATCTCATGAGTTTTTTTTGCACCAAAGACTCCACAATAAAATGGTGTTGTGGAGAGAAAGAATTGTACATTGCGGGAAATGGCCAGAGTAATGCTAATCTCACATAACATATCTTCAAGATGGTGGGTTGCAGCTGTAAATACAGTGTGTGACCTCATAAATATGGTTTACCTTCGCAAAGGTATTGGAATTATACCATATGAGATTTGAAAAGATAAGTCTCTAAGTCTTAAATATATACATGAGTTTGGATATAAGTGCTACATCTATAATGACAGGGATCAACTTGGTAAATTTGATGCAAGCCAATTTTTTGGCTATTCTAATAATGCTCATGCATATGAAGTTTATAATCTTAGAACTGAAACTGTTATAGAGTCAATTAATCTTGTTTTTGATGATTACACTAATCCTGTAACCACCTAACCCAACAGTAATTCTATCTTCTAATGATCTTAAAACCTCACAGGAAGTAGTGCAAGATATTGCTGATGTTCTTATTGATGTTAAAACATATGATTCTGATCAAGTGTTTGCAGGTACAGATGTTGCTGAGTATAGTGTTCCTACATCATCAGGGAATGATTCTAAACCCAGGTGGGACCTACCTACCAAGATTCAAAGGATCATCCTAAGGATCTCATTATTGGTAAAATGAATAGTAGTGAACTATGGAATATTATGAAAGATTAAAAAAATGATAAGCCATTCCTATGTTACTTGTTATAACTCTATGATTGAACCTAAAATGTGAAATAGGCGCTTAAAGATGAAAATTGTATTCAAGCTATGTAATATGAGTTAGAACAGTTCACTAAAAATGATGTGTGGGAACTTGTTCCTTTCTTTGAACATGTTAGAGTGATAGGTACCAAGTGAATTTTATGAATTAAATGATGAGTTTGGTAAGATCATTAGGAATAAGGCATGTCTTGTTGCACAAAGGTATACTCAATACGAGGGTATTGATTTCGAGGAAACTTTTGCTCTTATTTCTTATCTAGCGTCTGTACGGATGTTTTTATCCATTTCATGCTTGAAATGTTTTATTGTTTATCAAATAGATGTTAAGAATGTGTTTCTAAATGCTGTTCTAAAAGAGGTTATTTATGTGAATCAACTTGAAGGTTTTGTTGATCCTCACAAACCTAATCATGTGTTCCAGCTTAAAAAGGCCTTGTATGGACTTAGAAAATCTCCTATGGAATGGTGTGAACATCTAACCAAGTTTTTACTTGAAAAAGTCTATCAGCGAGGGGGAGTAGATCAAATATTTTTCTTTCGAAAAACTCACAAAGATATGAGCATTGTACAAACTTTTGTTGATGACATTATCTTTGACTCCAACTTGCAAGCTATGGTTAAAGACTTCATTCATAATATATCAAAGGAATTTTAGATGAGTATGGTAGGTGAACTTACATACTTTCTAGGATTGCGGGTTATGCAAAGTAAAGAGATCTTTATAAAACAGACTGAGTATGTTAAGGTTTTAATGAAAAAGTTTGATCCTAAAAAGGCCAAACATCCTAACACTCTTATGAGAAGTCATAAAAAAAACTTTACAAGGATGATGTAGGAACACCTGTAGATCAGAGTCTCTACAGAAGTATGATTCCTTTTGTATTTAACTACAAGCAGGATTTTCTTATGTGATAGTGTGGGTGTCTATGCTAGGAACCAATCTAATCCTAAGGAATCCCATCTGAAGATTGTAAAGCACATAATTAGATATCAGTGGTACCTCAGATTTGGGATATCTTACTCGCAAAGTAAGAGTGCTTGTCTTACAGGTTTTTATGATGCTAATTGGGCAGGAAACATTGATGACCAGGAGAGTACATCTGGAGGATGTTTCTACATTAGTAACAACTTAGTCTCATGGTTCAGTATAAAATAAAACTGCGTATCTCTTTCCACTGCATAAGCTAAGTATATTGCTACTGGAAGCTGTTGTTCTCAACTTCTGTGGATGAAGCAGATGATGCTAGAATATGGAATGGAGGTAAAACCAATTCAACTCCTTTGTGAAAATACTAGTGTTATTAAAATATCTTATAATCCTATCCAACATTCCCTAACTAAGCATATTGACATTAAATATCATTTATTAGAAACTTAGTTGAGGATGGGGTAATTAATCTAGATCGTGTTTCTAAACTTGACCAACTTGCACATAATTTAACAAATTCATTGGATCGCCAAAGATTTAATTCTTTAAGGAAATCCTTAGGGGTGAATAATTCATGATTGCTTGCATCTACATATTATATTATTTTAAGAAACGCATATAGGTTATATATTTCAACATAATGATATATTGAGTTGATTTAACATCCTCATGACTAAAAAAACTTCATGTGCATCAATATATTATATTATATTTTTAATCATATTGTCTCTTCTTCTTGTCAACCCTGGCCCCACTTTAAGTTGGATTTTTTCTCTCTTATTTGGTCTAATTCTGATTGTTGCTGGTGTTAAAATAGATTCCCAGGAGGGTGATTGATTTGTACATATTTGTGTGTGACTTTTATATATTTTTGTGTCTTTTCTTGTGTGCTTAAGTAGGGTTTTAGTCGTATTTTATTTCGTTTTTCCTTATTTTGTATTTTCATAGCTTTTGTTGTCTTTTTAGTACTTTTCGTATTTCTCTCTTACTTTTTGTAGATTTTTATATTATTTTGCTTTTATTTGTTTTACGGTAGTCGATCAAGTCTAAGAGCATTCCCGAGAATCACAACTGGCTCGATTTGACGAAAACATGACTCGAACCCGTGAAGCACAACCATCGATGCGTCGTCGATGCCCAATTGGCGCGCCATCAATGGGACCATTTTCCAGCATCGCTGGTCAGGCCAATTGCCATTTTGGGCAAAATGACTATTTTGTCCACACTTTCACACCTATAAATATAACATTTCTTCTTAGAAATTAGAGCTTTGAACCCCTTAGATTTGGATGCCCAACCATGTTCTTATTTTATCTTCTTTTCTCTTCCCTTATTCATTTTATTTCCAGCTTTTTAGTTTTTAATAGGATATGGATTCTTGAGCATTGCTCGGATGTTGGACGTAGCTTAGTCTCATTTCGTGTATTTCCTCATTTGAATGATGAAACTCTCCATCGTTTATTAGTAAACTTTCATTTCCTTTCTTTTATTATCCTAATTTCTTATTTGCTTTGTGATAGGACATAAATAGGTCAGACCCGGATTGGGGTAGATCTGATTTGAGATCACCTGGGGAAGAGAAAGGAAATCAGGTCAGCTCAGTCCTAGGCAAGGTATGACCTGGATCCCTTAAAGACAGAGCAGATGTTGGAGATAGGATTACCGCGGCTCATGAGTTATCCTGACCTGGTAGGAGTTTTCCTATGAAATGACCCTTAGAGAATTGCACCAAGGCAGGCTTGATGTCTTGACCTGGAATAGAAAGAGAGAGCAAGATCAGGGCAGACCTGGCATCCTGACCTCCACTGAGGAGACAAGGGGGACCACATGTCAGAATTTGTTGCTTAACAGCACCTAATTCGCGGCCTTTGTTTC
Organism: Phtheirospermum japonicum; assembly: GCA_014905375.1. Taxonomy (NCBI): domain Eukaryota; kingdom Viridiplantae; phylum Streptophyta; class Magnoliopsida; order Lamiales; family Orobanchaceae; genus Phtheirospermum; species Phtheirospermum japonicum. The sequence goes on from BMAC01000459.1 coordinate 565,164, forward strand.
CGAGATCCCGGAAGGGGTCCCCACTGAGGAAAAACTTAAATACCTCAGCCCCAAGGATGAGAAAGGTATGTCATTCTTTGTGCATTCCTTGCTTTGTTCACCAGAAATACTCTATACGCTTTCTGACTTAAGCATCGGAGAGGTTTCCACCAGAAAACCCCCGGTGGTCCTTTTCTGACGTGTTTGTGTGTGCAGGTCGGGAAAAGCGCAAGGTCCAGGTGTTGTCATATTTTTGGGTGAAATAATTGGCGCCGTCTGTGGGAAATTTCTGAGCTAAGACATGAGATTTTGGAATGGCTTCAGATGGGTTACGGCGGAATCTGGTCGGGGAACTAGGTGGAACTCCCAGCTCCACCATGGCGTGGGGCATGCCGCAGCCGACAGGGCCATCAGTGACGAGGCCGGAGGGAATGGAACCGTCGGTAGCTACTAGATCAGGCACCGTGCCACCCCCCCCCCCCCCCCCCCATGGCGGATCTACGCCTTCTGATGGCGGGTCACTGAACGAAAATTTCCTCAGGCAGCTGTCTGAGCTTGTCGGCAAAGTCGTGGAAGTGGCCGTGAAGAAATTCATGGAGATCTCAATGCCGCCGCCTGGCGCACAGCCAGGTGGGAAAGTTCCGCTAGCAGAAACGGAACCGTTATGCAATCAGCGCATAGATCGGACCCCCCTCCAATATAGGGAAGAACACTTTTCTACCTCTGATAGTGAAACGTCGAGTCAGGCCAATCCAGGCCTTACCGAGCAGATGCAGAGCCTGCAGAAAGAGGTGAGGGAGTTCAAAAGGAAAATGGCGAGTGACAATATGGTGCCGACGTGGAGAGGCACGCCGTTAACTGAGGTGGTCATGCGCGATGACGTGCTGGCTTCCTATAGATCTTTGGGCTTTGAGTATAGCAGAATAACAGATCCATGGGATCACCTCAGCCATTTCAAAATTGCAGCACAAGTGCACAAGTTCTCAGATGCAGTCATGTGTCGGGTCTTCCCCATGACTTTCACTAAGTCAGCCCAGCTCTGGTTTTTGTCAGCTGCCACCACGCTCTATCAGCAACTTTGATGAGTTCATCTCGGTCTTCCTGCATCAGTTCACTAGCTGCAGAAAATACCCGAAGATGACGCTCGAGCTGTTTAGTTTGAAGCAAAAAGAGAACGAAAGCCTGTGTGCTTATATCAATCAGTTTACCAATGCAAAGCTCGAGGTGCCTTCTACGTCCGAGGATCTTTTAGTAAATGCGCTAGCGCAAGGCCTCAGGAGAGGAGAGTTTTTCCAGTCGTTGGTTGTAAAACCAACCCTGAAATTTGGAGGACTTTTAGAAAGGGCAGAAAAGTATATCCATCTGGAGGAGGCCCTGAAAACCAAGGAGGAAGGAGAGAAGAAGAGAGAGAGATATGATAGAGAGGAGAGAGCACCAGTAAAAATATCCAGGCCAGACTTTCCTGGTGGAAGACCTCGCTTCGACAAGTATAAGCCCTTGGCGACTCTACAGGGGGAAATCTTGCGGGCGATAGAGCGGCATCTAGGTCTCAAGTGGCCTAAGACTTATTCGCAGAAGCCTAGAAAAGAAAGGTCTGACCGATTTTGTCGGTATCACAATGAGTACGGCCACGATACGGACCAATGTACCCATCTTAAGGATGAGTTGGAGAGGATGGTGCAGGTTGGGCACCTTAAGGAGTACGTACGGATGAGAAGGGAAGAGCCCAGGTCTGGCTACCGCAGTAATGATCAACCCCAGCAGAGTAAGAATGAGCAGGATAATATGAGAAATGGGGGTAGAAGGAATGAACAGGCCCAGGTCATACGGGGTGAGATTCAGATGATCACAGGGGGCATGTGGGATGAGCACTCCAGACGAACCCAAAACAGTTATGTGCGCGCTGCGAGAGGTTTGACGAGAAAGGGAAAAGAAGTTGGACAGGTGGCGTCGAGTCCAAATGTTTGCTTTGGATCAGAGGATGAGGATGAGATCCTAGCTCCTCATATGGACGCCCTGTTCATTACGGCTACCATAGCCAATTATAGTGTCTGGCGAATCTTTGTGGACACAGGGAGCTCGACAGACATCATGTTCTACGATTGCTTCAAGAAGATGAACCTGGATGTGGAGTTGGAAGAGGTCCCGACATCGTTTGTCGGATTTGCAGGAGGTGCGTTGAAACCCCTTGGAGCAGTTAACCTTTTGGTTACATTGGGGGACGAGCCGTTAAGACAGACCCGGACAGTCCGGTTTTTGGTGGTAGACGCAGCCTCCTCTTATAATGTGATGATGGGAAGACCTTCTTTAAGCAAATTTCAACCGGTGGTCTCGATTTACCACATGAAATTGAAATTTCCTGCTCATGATGGAGTAGGTGAAACCAGAGGAGAGCAGTATGCATCGCGGCAAACATACGTAGAGAGCATTAGGCGAAGCAAAGAGGAGAGACAGGACAAGAGGGCTCGGACAGAGGACAGACCTAAATTGACTGAGAGAGAGGAGAACTTAATGACTGTAGAGGTAGTCCCAGGGGATGACAGTCGAGTCCTCCGTGTTGGGACAACCCTCAGCCCTGAAGTTTTGACAAGTTTGGTGGCATTGTTACGAGATAATGCGGATGTATTTGCTTGGTCACCCCAAGATCTGGTCGGGATTGATCCATAAGTGGTTGAGCATCGCCTCAACATTAGCCCGGCAATAAAGCCAGTCAAACAGAAGAAACGTAATTTTGGGCCAGAGAAGGAGGCTATTATTGAGGCAGAGGTGGATAAGCTCTTGAAAGCTGGGCTCATGAAATACAATTTCCAGAATGGCTCTCCAATGCAGTTTTAATGCCCAAGACAGAGGAAGATTGGCGGATGTGCATAGACTTTCGTGACCTTAACAAGGCTTGCCCCAAGGACCACTATCCATTGCCGAGGATAGACCAGCTGGTTGATTCCACTTCGGGTTGTGAGCTCCTCAGTATGATGGACGCCTCGCAGGGCTATCACCAAGTCCGACTAGACAAGGAAGACCAAAAGCGTGTTAGCTTTATAACCCCGAAGGGGACATATTGTTATGTGGTCATACCGTTTGGACTTAAGAATGCGGGAGCCACGTACCAGCGGTTGGTGGACAGGATGTTCAAGAATCAACTTGGGAGGAATATGGAAGTCTACGTGGACGATATGCTGGTGAAAAGTGTTAAAGCGACTTCACACGTGGAGGACCTAAAGGAGACCTTCGATACCCTGAGAAGGTATAGAATGAAGCTCAACCCCAAAAAATGCATGTTCGGGGTAAGAGATGGAAAATTCATGGGCTACATGGTGACAGAGAAGGGTATTAAAGCTAATCCTAAAAAGGTTCGGGTAATAATGGATATGCAGCCTCCGAGAAATGTTAAAGAATTATAATGCTTGGCTGGGCGAATAGCGGCCTTGAGTAGGTTTGTCTCGCGCTCGGCTGAGAAGAGCCTACCATTTTTTCAAGCTTTATGGAAAAGGGCTCGGTTCCAATGGGATGACAAATGCCGGGATGCATTTCAAAAGTTGAAGGAGTATCTGGCCAACATGTCCTTGCTTACAAAACCTGTTCAAGGGGAGATATTGATCTTATATTTGTCCGTGGGGAAGCAAGCGGTTAGCACGGTCCTGATCAGGGAGGAAGGAAAAGCGCAGAAATCGGTTTACTACTGGATCAAGGTCTTGCATGAGGCGGAACTGCGTTATGTAGAATTAGAGCGAGCCATGCTTGCTCTAGTCGGAACCGCTCGTAAGCTACGCCCTTATTTTCTTTCACACGGCGTTGTGGTCAAAACTAATCTACCTTTGAAGACAATCATGGATAAACCAGAGGCCTCGGGATGCCTAGTGAAGTGGATAATCGAACTGAGTGAGTTCGACATCAATTTCGAGATGCGAACGGCAATTAAAGCTCAGGCGCTGGTCGACTTCATGCAAGAAATGACCTGCCCTTCCGAAGAGGCGAAAGAATGGACGATCTACACCGATGGCTCTGTTAGCAACCTCGGTTGTTATGCAGGAGTTGTGCTGATAGACCCAGAAGGAACCACTACGGAATACGCTATCCGCATGAATTATCATCTCTCCAATAATGTCGCCGAATATGAGGCCTTGTTGCGAGGAGTGTGGATGGTAAAGGACCTAGGCGCAGAGCGGGTGTGTGCCAGGGTAGAATCGTAGTTGATATGGAAATAAATAAATGGGGAATTTGAAACTAGAGAGGAACATCTGCAAAAATACTTAACCCAATTTCGGGAGTTGGAGAATGGCATGAGCTTATTGATAATCCATCAAATCCATAGGGAAGAAAATGGCCGGGCCGATTACCTAGCCAAAGTAGCCAGTTCGGCAACAGACTGCCGGGAAAGGATGATCACCCTGTAGATGGCATACCGGGAATTCGGGGAAGAGGAGGTGCACGCCCTAGAAGAAGTTAGATAGGACTGGCGACATCCTATCAAAACATATCTAGATAAGGGAGAGCTACCATAGGACAAGAAAGAATCAGTGAAGGTGAAGACCAGGTCTGCTCGATTTTTCTTAATTAAAGGAGAGCTCTTCCGGAGATGATATGGGCAACCCCTTCTACGATGTCTGGGATCGGAAAAGGGCACTCATGTTCTTATAGAAATCCACGAAGGGTGTTGTGGCAATCACATGGGTGCTAGAGCCCTGTTGAGTAAGGTCCTGAGAGCGGGATACTTTTGGCCCAGCTAAGAAAAGAAGCGGAGGATTTTGTGCGGACTTGTGATAAATGTCAAAAGAACTCGCCCTTAATACACAAGCCTGCGGAAGAGCTCATGACGATGAGCTCTCCCTGTCCATTTTCCAAATGGTGGGTCGACCTAGTTGGACCTTTCCCCACGGCCCACGCCCAAAAGAGGTTTTTAATAGTGGCCATTGATTATTTCAGTAAATTGGTGGAGGCTGAAGCCTTAGCAAAAATCACAGAGGATGCGGTGATGAGATTTTTGTGGAAAAATGTTGTATGTCGATTTGGTATCCCTAGGATTTTGGTCTCAGACAATGGCACCCAGTTCATGGGTGCAAGAATTAAGGCCTGGTGTGTGAAAATGAAGATTGATCAGCACTTCACGTCTGTCTACCATCCAAAAGCCAATGGTCAAGTTGAGGTGACCAACCGAATACTTGTACAAGGAATTAAAGCACGACTGGAGAAGGCTGGAGAAAGATGGGTTGACGATCTCAGCTCAACTCTATGGGCGTACAGGACTAATCCCAAGGAAAGTATAGGGGAAACACCATTTAGTTTGGTTTATGGCATGGACGTTGTGATCCCCGCCGAGATTAGTATGGAAACTCACCGAGTCCAGAACTTCGTTGAGGAGCAGAATGAGCTATTGATTCAGGATGCTCTGGACTTGGTGGAGGAGAAGAGGGAAAGAGCTATCGTCAGGATGGCACACATCAGGGGAAGAATCAAAGTGACCTATGACAGGTCTATGGTGAAAAGGTACTTCCAGGTGGGTGATCTAGTCCTACGCAGGAACGATTTAAGTAAGGCAAAGGTTAAGCTAGATGCTAGATGGCAAAGACCATTCCGGGTCATACAGGTCTTAGCTGGTGGCGCTTACAAGCTTGAAGAGTTGGACGGGACTGAAATTCCTCGCGCGTGGAATATTGCAAACTTACAAAAATTTTATGTATAATTGTAATTTCACAATGTTTATTGGTATAATGATAATGCAAGTTTACCTTTGTCCTCCACCAGTTAGTGCATTCTTTTTAAAAGCCAGGATTGGCTAAGGGCGGATGCCCCATTTTCTTGACCTGATTGTGAGTGTAAGCCAGGATTGGCTAGGGGCGGATGCCCCATTTTCCTGACCTGATTGTCAGTTTAAGACAGGATTGGCTAAGGGATGCCCCATTTTCCTGACCTGATTGTCAGTGTAAGCCAGGATTGGCAAATGGCGGATGCCCCATTTTCCTGACCTGATTGTCAATGTAAGCCAGGATTGACTAAGGGCAGATGCCCCATTTTCCTAACCTGATTGTCAGTTTAGCCAGGATTGACTAAGGGCAGATGCCCCATTTTCCTAACCTGATTGTCAGTTTAAGCCAGGATTGGCTAAGGGCGGATGCCCCATTTTCCTGACCTGATTGTCAGTTTAAGCCAGGATTGGCTAAGGGCGGATGCCCCATTTTCTTGACCTGATTGTCAGTGTAAGCCAGGATTGGCTAAGGGCGGATGCCCCATTTTTCTGACCTGATTTTCAGTTTAAGCCAGGATTGGCTAAAAGCGGATGCCCCATTTTCCTGACCTGATTGTCAGTTTAAGCCAGGATTGGCTAAGGGCGGGTGCCCTATTTTCCTGACTTGATTGTCAGTTTAAGCCGGTATTGGCTAAGTTTGGATATTTACGAAATGCCTGGACTGGCTGTTAATTTAAGTCAGGAGTGGCTTAAGGCAAGTGTGCATGAGATGCTCGACTGGAGTCGATACAGATCTGGCCAAAGGCAAATGCCCCAATTCTCCAGATCTGAAGGTAAGTTTAAAAGCCTGGATTGGCTAAAAACTCGAAAAAAACTTGCTTCGCTAGATTTGGTAGAACAAAGACAAGAAATTGAAACTTTTCGGCGAAAATACTCTTATATTCATCACAAGATTTTGGCAATACAAATGGAATTGCACATGTCTTCTACAAAGACTGGCAAGATTGATTACAATGCAGGAAATAAATAGAAGAGAAGGAAAAATCAACAAGCCACCCCAGAAACCTAATTATAAGAAGAGGGGTCCCTCCAATCAGCGGCCAGAGCGCGGCGGACACGCCACAGCTCGCGTTTGGTTTCGTGGTAGCGCTGGCGGTACTTATCGGCCCGCTCAGATATGACATGAGATTCATCAGCGGCGATAGTCAGCCGATTCACCGACTCCGTCAAGTCGGTCTTCTCTTCCTGCAACTGACGATTCAGTTACCGCAGCTCAGCCCACTCTCGCTTATAGTGGCATTTTTTCTGCCTTTTCCTCTCCAGGAGGCGGTACAAGTAGCTGATCTTCTCTCGAAGCACAGTCAACTTATTAGAAAGCTTGAAATTTTCAACGACAAGAGAGATGTTCTTTCGTTTCACAGAATTGAGTTCTTCAAGAAGGGAAGAAGAAGAAGCCATTGTAGAGAAGTGAAAAAAATGAATCATACATGCACGTATATAAAGAAAACAGAAGTACGTGCCAAGGAATAAAAAGTACTAGGGTTTCTGGAAAACCAGGAAATCCTAGAATTCTAAGAGTCATAACACGACAAAAAAGTGCGTTATTATCAATTAAAAAGTCACAGTACAAATTAAGAAAAAAGACAAAAAACAGATCAGCCACACAGGCAAAACATCAGGTCTGATCAAAAAGGAGCACAAGAGGCCCTAAAAACCTAAGGCTCAGCGTCCAGCTCGGTCGCCAGCTGCTCCACCGCATCTTCAGCTAAGGAACCCGGAAAAGCCCCGACAGGCAGCTCACCCAAACCTGCGAAGGCTGGGGAGGGAGAAGAGTCAGGAGCGGCCAGAGCAAGAGCCCGGTCTGGCTGAGACTGCTCAGGTGTAGGGGAACGGAGCTTGGAAAGAACATGCTCAGCGAACTCAGCTGCTCCGACAGGGTGCAGATGATCTTGCTCTGGAGCATAGACGAATGAGGTGGGCTCCGGTGAAGTTTTCAAGAAAAGAGCTCGATTAAAAGGAACCCCTGGGTTGCTTGAGGCCCACTTCGCTTGCTCGTCCAGAGCAAAGTGATAGAAGCGTATAGCCTCTGGGACGAGCAACGAGTAGAGCTCTTTGGACCCCAGGAAGGCTGTGCGAGTCTCCTCCTGAGTAAGTTGGACCAGACTTAAGCCTTTCTCGGAGTTTAAGTACTCGATCTCAAACCCTTCTCTGGCTTTCACCAGAACCTCGTCAGCAAGGCTCCTAGCTTCTGCTAGGGCCTCATCCCTTGCCTCGGAGTGTCACGCCCCGACGGCGCCAAGGTGTGACTATTCGATAATAATAAAATAACTCGTTCAATAGCATAGATAATGTCGGCTATGTCGGTAACCAACAACTTATCGGGTGTTCACCCGATTAAATATCTTACATATTATTGAATAATTAGGAGTACTTAAAGTCTGCAGTGGAAAAAAATCTAAAATGAGTATCTTATTTATTACAATTCATAATTCCCCAACACGGGGTCTTCAACTATTACTCCTCGTGGTCCTCCACCTCGGTGCAAGCGTTATCGACGTCTGGTTTTGGTTTAAAAATAAAAGTAGGTGGAGTGAGACAAAAATCTCAGTGAGCGGGTGATGGTGTGCAAGTGTGGCTTCATTTGGAGTTGAGTACAAACATTTTTAATTGGAAAATATTCTTATAAAATTCTTGATGCATGTTTTGTTCAAAGTAAATAAATGTAAAAGAATATAAATTTGATGCAATCATTTAATAATGACCAAACGGTGAGTGTAAATCCACAGGTCTACACTCTATGCATTCACTCGTCGAGCATACGTCCTCGAAGGGCTAGCTCTCAAACACAATCAATTTCACATTAACGTCCAAATCGCATCTAGATGACTTGATTCTTCTGTTCTCCTTATGACGCCCACTCGTTATCTTCATTTGGCCGTAGCCCACTATTTTGGCCGAAGCCCACGCCAACCTTATAACGATCGGGCACGATAACTCTTTAGCTCAGGTGGTTTACCCAGAGATTGATCATAATCGCGATTATACCCTATCTACGACCCACTTTCCTTTGGACACTCCGTCCGCCAGTTGTGGGATTAGGTCATGGGGAAACGGTTCAAGACCACAGCCATGCTGTTCGATCATTGACTCGCTCGATCCATACCACACTGGGCCCGATATACCACATTGACTCAATCACATAAGACTCGAAGGTCCATCAGAATGTCAACATGGATGTGATACTCAATCGCTTTTAATAATAATTGGAGTTAGTTGCTATGTGTGAGAGGGATAAGATTTTTAAATAAACAATGTTTTTAGAGGATAGTTTTATTCAATATATCTCGTATGTGTCGAGATAGAATTATCGAGAATTATGGACCGAAGCGACATGGAATTGGAAGTTATAAGTTTAGAGTTAAATAAATAAGTTCTATAAAAATCAAACCTTTTTGTATTTTAGATTTTTATTAGTCCGATTTTTATTAAGGTAATTAAACTTTGACTCCTGTTATTTAATTGAAAATATTAGTCCACTATTTTAAAATACTCATTTTTTTTAGAAAAATTAATATTCCATGGACTTAGGGATCGAGTTGTAACGATTCAAACTTCAAAACCAAAAATATGACAGTAAGGTAATAATTATTTTAAAAGTGCGGGGTCACTTTTTTAAATAATTTTTTCATTTAGCTCCCTTTATTTTGGATAGACGACAAAAGTCCGACAAGTTTCTTTAAGGATTCATAACTCGTGAATCAAAGGTCGCCTTGATGTAAAGATAAATTTTAAACATTTAAATAAA
>BMAC01000459.1:604996-621523 GCA_014905375.1 Phtheirospermum japonicum
ACTAGACAAAGATAAGTAGGATACATTATTATTTGTAAGTAGCATGGGATTTTGCATTATGTAAGTAGCGTGGGATTTTGCCAGTAGTATATGTATATATTCTGTAATATGTATTTATTTTCCATTATGTGTAATATGTAATTTTTGAGAAACAATACAAGTTTGTTGTTTGAAAATGAAAGTTATGGTCAATAAGGGGCTATTTTTAGATATTTGGGAATATCGGGTGGTATTCAAGTCTAATATTCTAATTTTGTATGCAGTTTGATTTTAAAATTAGAGTAGGATTATATATTATTTGTAGATTGGAATCTAATAAGATTGATTGGAATGTATGCGGTAAGGTAATGTCAACTTTAGGAATTAGATAATGAATTCTGAAGTACATTTTCACATTCAATACTCTATTAGAGAAATTTGTAGCAGTCTTTTATGAGTAGTTAGTAATTAATATAAGTAGTGTGAAATTATTTGAATGTCTGGATTCTGCTCAAACATTGTGACATTTGCAATGCACGTTGTCGCAGGTGATCTCCAACCAAACAATTTGGAAGTGAGTACATACAAACGATTAAGGAAGTGGACGTCTGACGAGAAGGTCAGTGAGGGGATGATTGGTGAAACTGGTGCGCAGCGGAAGAAGAATATATTTGATGTCGATCGGGAGCAAGAAATGATATGTCTTGAGGGAGAGGTTATCGCCACATAGAAGTTATACGCTGACCTCCTGAAAACGCACAATGAGATTCAATAAATATATAGAAGGGCGGAGATTGAAAACATAAGAATCAATGAACAAATAGTTCATCTTGAAGGGCTGAGAAATGTTATCCCAAGGTCCCGATCAGTGCTTCGGAACCAACACTATTGTCATATGATTTGTGCCCTATTTATTAGATGATGTGTGTTCTCGTTAAATTACATTGAGTGTGTGCATTATATATTTAATCCTTGAAGAATTATTGCATAACTACATGTTATTAGACTAGAATTTGTTCATAATTTAAGCCGGAGTACTGTAAATTCTGAACACAATAATAATTCCATACAGGTTGATGACACTGGGTAATAATGCCCACGTGCAAAGTGGGTGTATTAGTTAATTTTTTAGTAATATTTGTATACGTGTAGCAAATATTCAATGATAGTTGTTTGCAATATCATTGAGAAAGGTATATACAACATACCAATCCCAAACTAGCTAAAAAAAAGTTGTTCAAGTTCCAACAGGAGTAAGAGTTTTCAAGTTGTCATTGTAATGGAATGTGAGAATTCAAGATATTTTGTACCCCGCATAGGCAAAACGATCCCCGAATAACCCCACATTGCTTTGTATCACGAGTAGAACATAATCTTAAAAATCCAAACTCTTTTATACCATCGGTAGTCGATACTACTTGTAAGCCGAATCTAACAACTCCATACTACTAATCATAAGTCCAAAATAGCAACATAATGTATCATCAACCCGCACAGAGAAATAGTATTCAAATTGAAATCCGAGTGCAACAATGATATTTTGAAATACTCTATTACCCTAAAAAAAACTCCATATTAGATGGTGACGTTGGAAAATAGTGACATGACTTACTAAGTTCATAATACTTATATACAACCTAGTAAGAAAAATACTAGGTTTTTTTATATAAGTGGAAATGTCCGTACGACATACAAAATAATCAAAATTTGATTGATACGCAATATTGATAAAATTGTTTGGAAGAGATTTCCAAACTACTTAATACCAAATTAGATGATTCGACGGTATTTTATCACTAGTAGAGCGTAATATGAAATAACACCACATTAGATAATCACAAACTACATCATCATTAGAAAAACCAAATTACGTAATACCAAACTTAGATAATTCGATACTATTTTATCACGAGTAGAAAATTCCAAACTACCCAATGCCAAGACTAGATAATTTGATATTATTAGATACTCATTCCACCCACAGGAAAAATGATCCAAATACCCCCACATTAATTTGTATCACAAGTAGATCATAATCTGAAAAACTTAATGTGTATGGTCCTTTGATCGTCTTCTCTAAAAACGAGTTATTTATGAAGAATGACGTCTTCTTCATAACCTCAAAATGATTTATTTGAAAAGGATGGTATGTTGTGATGTTGCAGGTCATGTGGATAGAATATCCTCATTATCAAAATCACCGTCAACAGTTGCATGCCGCATAAAATTACACGATGTTCTGCCATCGCTCAAAATGTCAACCCTAAATCATACAAATCCAAATGATATTGCAAGATTAACCATCATTTGGAATCAGTATCATACTAAGAACACACATTGGACAATCCGAGATGTAATAGTGAATCTTCATATTCATTGACTCTAGTGTGCACGAACTCTGACCACTAGCCCATTGAATGAGAACCCTCAACTCTACGTCAACTACAAGTGTCTCCCCGCCATGATTACATAGAACAATGATACCTTCATAGTCAGGTAAACCTACATAATTTACTTTTAATATGATGTAGTTCATAACACATTCGATGCAAAAGTTCTTAAAGCCATATGAAGTTAAGTTTGATTCCATACTTCCCACCAAATTAGATTTTTTCCGCTGTAAAATATGGGTTTGAAACAACGTCTCCAATGAAATCATAAATTCATTCAAGTCTCAAGCAATATATTGATTTTAGAATGTGTTCATATAAATCATATGAAAAAAATTCAACCAACCCAGGACAATAGTTTAATTTGAGATTGTGATCATATGAACAGATTTTTTAGACCTACTAATGATGTGGTGAATATGAAAACACTAAAAGTCCATGGAAGTTTTTAGAACAATGATGCATGTTATAATTGAGAAAGTGATGTACATAATTTATAGATTTTCTTTGAAATACCAATAAATAAAGAAGTGCACTAGGCAGAAACTTAAAATTAAGATGATAATTCCCGAAGTGGAGTAGTGAGTATAATCTTGATGGCGTGAATCACATTGGGTTACCACGCAGATCGTTGTGTCTATTCTATTTTCAGTCGGGGTAGATATGTCAATCCCATATATAATTAGGATTATATGGATATATTTGTCTTATATTGAAGTAAAAGAATTCATAAGTTTACATGATAAGTGGTTCTTATGTTGTAGGAGTAAACAAAATCGTGTAAAAATCCACACTACTCTAATTAATTTAATACTATCATTGTTATTGCATACTAACACTATCAGATTTTATACTACTCTATCAAAATTCAGTAAATCAACAAAATTTTAAATTCTAACTATTAAATCTCAAATTATCTCTATCAAAGTTCACACTTTTTTTAACCACAAACTTCATACAAATCCTAGAAAACTGACTAGTGGTAACTTTTTTTTCTGAGGCAAACCGAACGAATGTCGTCACCGTTAAAGAGATTGTAGAAATAGAATAACAATTTTCGTTTAGTGTTTTTCTTAGTACCATAAAATTTTTTTACAACTGGTAACAACATTGAAAAGGAACTATATATACATATTAGATGAAAATAATACAAACGGATGAGAAGAAGCATTGATCTGATTTGTATCAGAAATTAAATACTTATATGATTAAGGCAAGAGGAGGAGCATAAATTGATAACAGGCCTACTCTTTCTCATAGAAGTCCAAGCCATGAACAAGAGATTTGCATAATTTTACAAATTTAAAAATTACTAAACATTCAATTGGGCTACTTTTTGGTGGGGATTTGGGTTTTTTGGGAAGTTACTTTGGTAACTTTGACCCAATTTTTCAAATATGGAAAGTTCTTTATTTCCGAAAACAAGCTTTAAATTCTTAATCTATGTTGCGAGTAGATGAACATGGAATATTTGCTTTCACAAATCCATGTTGGGATGAGTGAGTAATCGATGTTCAAAATTGGACATTTAAGAAATGAATTTGGAAGTTGAATAGGTAGTGAGATTTTTGTTTGAGAAATGGAAAGTCCCACCTAGAAAGGAGTCTCATTTATAGATAACTTTATTAAATAAAGTGAATTGGACATTGGTTATAAGTTGAGTAGTGATGGGAATCCCCACATGCGCCGCCACCACCCGCCCGCCCACCCACCCAGCTCGGCTCGGGCTCGCGGCTTTCGCGCCACGTGGTTCGTGGTTCGTCCTTACGAGGCTTGAGCTTATGTTTTTAGACCTTTTCCAGAACCTTCCTGAGTTTTGTATCAGAATCCTAATTCCTGCGATTTACTTCCTTGTTTAAGGATTATCTCTCAACTATAAATACCACCCCTTCATTCATCCGAAAATCATCATCATCAAAGCATCATATAGTTTGCAATTAGAGTTTTGCTCGGTTGTCTGCCCAGTTCTCGTTTGTCTGGGTGACTGGATTGGCTGCTTCATCCAGCTCTATTTATCATTGTATCTTGAGAGATTCATTGTCATAAAATCATGAGCACTGAGTATGGGGCAACAAAATATTAAGGAAAAAGTTCGTTTATCTCGACATCTTTCTTTTTTCTATTGTATTTTTTTTCTTTTTTCTATTGTATTTTTTTTCTATTTTCTTTTCTCTGTTAGTCGAATTATTTTATCCAAATTTTTACTATTGTATCCCCCGTACTATTTATATTTCGTGTCATCGCTCAATTTGCCACCTCCAAATGAAACACGAGAGATTTGTAGAATAAAAGAAGAAAGGGATTGGTACATAGCCCCGTTACAAGTTGGACTTTTTGAGGTCCAAGATAAGTGCTTTGAATGGTCCTTGCCTATATTCCAATCCTATGATGCCCACCCATTAACTTCTGTCACAACCACTAATTAGGCATCTTCTTATTAGCTTTAGCCAAATTCTACAAGATATGGTCACAGTACGACAAGACCAGTTGTACATAAAATTATAACCGAGTCACGTGCGATTTGAAAATGCCATTAAACAAAAAAAAAAAATCAACTTATCTCAAAATAGTTTGCACGATGAATAAAATAAAATACAAAACGAACGATAACTCCATCCCCTGTATATCAGGTTAACAACAAAGCAAGTTTTCACAACGTCGAATTGAACACTATTTGCCAGAGCTAAATAAACAGCTACACAGCTAGCAGCAAGAATTATTTTTTACTGATTCATACAAGTAACAAATTTCTCAAACGCGCCCAGATCAGATTTTGGCCTCCTCTTGGATCTCGTCACCCTTGGATTGCTCACCTGTACACAATAGTGAAGTTTCATGCTAAACCCAGTTATTGGAACAACACAAAAAAATATAGATTTAGGGTTGGTTCCAAAAATACCTTACTAGCTTTTAGTTTGTTTGTTTTTTAAATTGAAAACAAAAACATTTAGGGAGTGTTGGTAATTTTGAAAGAGAATTGTTTTTTTTTTTAAATATTATTATAAGGCTACATCTCAAGGGTAGTTTATGTAATTATCCCGATATTTTTATACAGACGACAAAGACGTACCTCCTTCTTCATTGAGATCGGAGGTCCATAAAGTAAGATTGTCCCTGAGAAGCTGCATTATGAGAGTGCTGTCTTTGTAGGATTCCTCGTTCAGGCTATCGAGCTCTGCAATAGCTTCGTCAAACGCTTGTTTCGCAAGGTGACATGCCCTGTCATAATACACACACATATATAGTGAGATGTCGACAAAAGAATAATAATAAGTCCATATCCCAAGTGCGAAAACAAAATGAACACCAAATCTTAAGGATAACATTGTAATTGGAAGTATAGAAGCATAAATAAGAATTTCATCCATTTCTATTATTTAATTAAATTGTTTCTTGTAAGCTACATGAACACTAAACAGCTAATTCTGAAAATTATAAAATTCACCCATGGGTTACAACTTTCTAAATATTACAAATAACCCAAAACTCCCATCTAACATTTCACATTTACAGCCCTCAATTTTTCTAAAGTGTTACAAATAGCGAGACAAAAAAAGAGTCGAGGCTATTTGCAATAATTATGAAAAGTTGCAAATGTAAAATACTCTATCACGTCAGCAAATTCCAACAGGTCAACTAACAGTTGGAGCAAACTATAAACGGACTCAAACCTCAAGGGTGGTTTTAGTAATATTCAAAATTGTTTTTTTTTTGTCGTAGATACCACAAACTTCAAGGGTAGGTTTTGTGATTATTCTTCTTTTTAATTTACAGTGTAAATACTTAACTGGTCCTTAGTCCCTGTGCTGTGGCTTTAAAATATCAAATACGCACACACACACATACAGAGAGCAAGATAGAGGTAACAAACCTTTCAGGAGAATTCAAGATCTCGTAGAAGAAAACAGAAAAATTGAGGGCCAGACCAAGTCTGATGGGATGTGTGGGAGCAAGATCTACTGCAGCAGAATTAGTCGCAGCCTGCAACGTCAAATACAGTTACCTAAATCACATAGTCCCTCTGACATGATACAGACACACACAGAGACTCCCAAAATAGAAAGAGTAAGCTAGGGAACCAACCTCATACGCTTTGAGCGACTCGTCTGATGCCTCCTTGCGGTCATACCCACTCTTGAACTCAGCCAAATATCGGAAGTAATCTCCTTTCCTAAGGGTATATAAAATTTGATGACACAATAAACAAATAAAAACATAATTACGGATAATTGTTTCCTTAAACTAAACAAATTTTAGCCACTGACATTTTGTAATAGAAAACTGACGACTCTCCGGTCGAGGAGGATGGAAGGAGGTGGTCATCGATCACAGATAATATGTCCATGCATATCTTAGCGAGCTCATCTTCGACCCTCTGCCTATAGCTCTTTATTCTATCAACGTTCTGATCGTGTCCCTTATTCTCCTCTTTTTGCTCAATGGACGATAATATCCTCCAAGACGCCCTTCTGGCTCCGATCACGTTCTTGTAACCGACCGACACCAAATTTCGCTCCTCGACGGTTAGTTCCACGTCCAGCCTGGCGACTTTTTTCATCGCTTCAACCATTTCTGGTATTTAAAAAAAAATAGATATTAGCAATACAAAAAAGCTCACGCTACACAAGAAAAACAAAACATTCTCAATTTATTTTACATCCATAGATAAAATGATTTGTACAATCACTTGCACGTGATCAAGAAACTAATCCATATATACAGCTAACTGATTCTTGCATCATAACACTATCCATCCTCCACACAAAAATTCAATCTTCAAAGTATTTCAAACAGATAGGTTATGTTCCGAACCCAGAAGCTGTTTCACCCTCTCATCTACCAATGGCACAAACCAAAACAATGGAGGAAAGAATGAATCTATATTTTCAAGAAAACAGTTAAAATCAGTCTTCTTGACACAAACAGTACAAATTCTCTTTTAATAATTTGTGATAAAAGATTTTCAACAGAAAATTTGAATTGGGTGGTAATCCCTAATACTGTAGCCAGTAAAAAATATTAAGAACCACTTTAGATCAATAAACAATTTATTGGATTATTTATTTACTTATTTTTAATTTGAGTACATGGTCTATTGAGTAAATTGGATCTTATCTAAATTGATTCTTACACATTTACTTGCTACAATATTGGGATATATTAATCGAAAAAATGTTGAAAATCATGTTCCGTTTCGACAATGTTCATTCTTATGCTTGAGTTACAAATTATCGAAAGTAAATTTGTATTGTTTGTGTTAGAAGAGTTAAACTGGTTTCTTGAACATGTTGGTTAATTTCTTTGAAAAACAGACCACAATTAGACAGCCAAAAACACATTAAGGATCTACCCAATTCCTTGGGATAAAATTAAAAAACAAAATAATTGCTCAATCTTACAACTCCAAAACCCCCAAAAAGAAGTAGATCCACAATTGACTTGACTATAATACTCACCTATCAAAGGCTAAAAAACCCAGAACTAGAAACTCAAACTAACAGATACAAGTATCATTGTCCTGACAAAAAGACAAGCATAGATAGAAAATCAAGAATTACAGAGCAACGAAATAAGAAAGAAAAAGAAAACAGAAATTAAACATTACCATCATATCTCTCAGCCTGCTCGGCAAGCCTAGCCAAGTAAACCAGCTGCTCTCTCTCTTTCTCCATTTCTCTCTCTCAATTGACCCCGCGGCACAGCGATGAGTCTTTGAATTTATACAACAATACTCTCTCTCTCTAAAAAGAACAAGACTTTTTCGTGTTTGCGGCTTTGGTGACTTTTTTTTCGAGTGCGGTGTAATGAATGGTGCTTTGGATTGCGCGATGAGCTCGACGAAACACGGGCCGTTGATTTTGTGGGTTGGGGATAGGAAAGCCGTTGATTAAGTTGTCGGTCACATGTCTGGTAATTTTGACTACGATTTTACCGCTCCTGACCACAGTCACATTGCTTCCTCAGGTCCCAAAGATGCGGTTCCTGCAGTTATATAGTACTTATAATTCTATTATTTACAAGAGGTGAAATAAATAAATATTATACTACATTGAATCTTACCATTATTTATTTTTATTATAATTATCTTTTTTGTGAAAATGAATCTTACCATAGTTAATTAGTGTTGAAAGATCTAAACCCGGATGTGATTCTAGAAACTGATGGATTCGTGGTAACAAAATGCTAAATACAAGGTAACAAAAAATTATTTCATTTTGCCCTTCATCTAGTATGGTTTTTTTGTTGTTGTTTTTCCTGATTACCTTTAGAAATTACAGATGAAAATTATTAATAAAATGACATGTCAAATACTTTGAAAGTTAAAAGTCAATCCTGCAGTGTACTATGGAAAATAAATAAACAAGAGAGAATCATGTGCTCCATTATTTTCATGATGACAGACTGTTAGCATGTGATATATATATATATAAGGAAATTTATGCAGGGAAAACGGTTAAATAAAAAATTGATACACAATTATTTACATAGTTTGCCACATGAAGATTTTTGTACTACAACTCCTGAGATAAGATTATTTATAACTCGCAAGTATTAACTATAATTTATGTGAATTCCTTAAAGCACCCCCGATAAATTCGGTGTAAATGAGGGCTTTAATGAAAAGTACTTCACGTTCCATAACTCAATAATCTCGTACCTTAATACTAATCTCGAATGTAACTTTCTAAATCCTCTCAACAGTAATTCATGATTGTCGGCAGCGTCAAACCTTTCTCTCAAGTTTCAAGACCAGTTGAATTCATGCATAGTTTCAACTTTTTTAAGTTCACAACCCTAGTCAACATATCAGCAAGATTGTCAGTTCCACGAATATTCAATATCTACAAGATCTTTTCCTCTAAAAGATGTATATAGTGATACTTTAACTCAATGTACTTTGATCTTAAATGAAATGCTAGGTTATTAGCCAAGAAAATAACACTCTAACTATCATTGTATTATTCTTCTACTCTTTCCAAACTCATCCAAGAAGTTTTGTAGTTATGCAATTTCTTTATTAGTCTCTGTCACTGCTACATACTCTACTTCTGCGGTAGACAGAGCGACATTCTTATGCAACTTAGAAACCCAAGATAGCGATGTATCACCCAAAGGAAATACATACCAGGTAATACTGCAGCTAAATGTCACAACATAAACGACGTCATCCATCTGCCCTACTAAAAGTAGATTTCTCCTCAACTCCTCAAATCAAGAATCTTTCTCACATCACGTAACTGCAATACAGAACCATTAGAGGTATTGATCGAACATCTCCCTTCCCCACGATTTCCCAGAAGCTCATCAGCAGCAAGATAATCCTCCCCAAAACTGTCAGAAGTATACCGTTCCATGATCTCAACATTGTTACAAGAATGAACCAATGCTCCTGAATCTAAAATCCATGATTCTCATGGACTACTCACACTCAAGATTGGTGCATCTACAATCTCGTTTGATGTAATGGTGCCTTACACTGGTTCTGGTAGTGACTAAACTTGTCACAATTCCAGTACTTGATCTCACTCTTATCTTTACTTGCCCCTTCCCCTCAATTTTGATCTACCCCGATTAAACTCCGGGCTTTGATTGTGATCTGCCATGTTATCTGAACTCAAAGTTGACCTTAATGTTATACCCGTTTCTCTTTTGTGAATATTTTCATTGATAATCATATCTCTTACTTTGTCAAACTTCGTCTCTCCTTTCCCACTGAACCACTAACAACAGTAAGCGTTTTACTCCAGTTTTCTGGTAAAGCGGACAACAAAATTAGAGCATGAACCTTGTCATCAAAGGATTGATGGATCATATCCCTGAATAGAAAGGTATTATATCTAGTGTGATGAAACGAATAGAAAAGAAAGATAACGAATAATAGGAAAAAGAAAAAGATAGAATTAAACAAACGTACGGACATCATCTTTTGTGCATTTCATAAGGCTCTACAATCAAGTTGAACCTTGACTTTCTCTTTTTCTATGTGGAAAAAACTACTAATATGAAACCTAAATACATATCCCATAGGTTGATAAAAGAAAACCTACTAACATACAAATAATCCGATGAGGATTAAATTCTGATTTCTTTTAATGTTTTGGGGTATGGAATATGATACTTAAATCGTTCGTCCTTGAAATACGATAATCAATATTAACAGAGCTCAGTTGGGCTTGTATCATATTGAACTTGTTGAGGTGACAGCAACCGCGGTACCCTCTAGCATCTTTAAGTTGAAAAGACGTCACATCAAATGAGCCTTGTCCATTGTTGATGGCTTCTCTTACATCTCGAATAATGTCTCCAAAATCTCATTCGTAGTTTTTGCCTTGGTTGTATGGAGCATAACGTTCCTGGACAACGACAAGCTCACCACAGTCATCATTTTCTATCTAACAACTTCTAGTCATCACCTTTCATGTTCTCTGGTTTTGTACTTAGGGGTTGATGCAGATCTTTACCATACAGGTAATCCTCGATGTGCATCTTCCACACACGCACACAAATATATTATTGTTATAGTTGTTACCAAATGAAGAGGTATTAATTCATGTTTTTAAACGATAATGTAACATTTATAATCGGGTAGTAAATACTCATACTTAATTTAGATCAAATGTATTGTTGAAACTCAACAAACAATTTATTGGAGTATGTTTGCTAATTTGTATTCATGTTGATAGTTTATTTGGATCAAATTACGTATGACTATTTACTACCCGACTATAAATGTCAACATGAATACAAATTAGCAAACATACCCCAATAAACTGTGCACTCTTAGCTGGTGAGAGCTAGATTGATTAGCTTGACGATCAATGTCTAATCACGACATCACCAAAATCAACATAAACACACTGATATACATAACCAAATGATGAAAAATTTAGAGAAATTTTATTTTTGAATGTAAAGAAACCCACACTAACTAAGTTGTTTAATTTTTTAGAATATTGAGAACATGAATACAAAACAAAATTGTGTTCATCACAAACCATAAAACAAAATCAAAACCTTACATATACAAATGATTATATGATAATAATCATTTGTATCATCTTCAGACCTATTCGAACTAGCATTCATTGTAATTCTAAATCCTGGTATTCAAAACCTTAGGTATTCATAATTATGTGAATAGTAAGAATTCTTATTTGTAGAATTCAGACTTTACGTTTTACTATAGATGTCAAATCATGTCTGAAAGTAGATGATAATGTATTATTAAACTGTATTTTATGTCGAATCATGTATGAAAAATAAATGATGTTGTATTATAATATTGTATTAGTAGTATTTAATTATTTAGTTATAATAATTATTGATTGAATATTTAATTTTGAGTTTTAGATCAAACGAGTATTCAGTATTCGGAATATCAGTTCGGTATTTCGAACCCTAAGAAAAATAGGCAATTCATGATTCCAGGAAAGAAACAAAAAAAACATCAACTTATGAAATAAATATACAGATAAAAAGGTCGACTAACAAATGAAAACAAACAAAAAAATATTAATTTGAAAAGGCCATTGTATATTGATTTGCACATTTTTGTACGTGTTTTATGTTACTTTTTTGTATCGCGATTGCATATGTTTGCTTGCATATTTGGGTGATTAGGAGTCGATTAGGCCTATTTTGTTAGTTTTAGGTTTTATAGCGTTTGTGCGGTTTCTTTTACGTTTTTCATATATTTTCACTCATTTATATTTTGGTCCTGGAATGACCAAATGGGACCCGCGCACGCTTATGGCATTCCAATCGACTCGCTGTGCAACGGACAAGTGAAGACAAGAGACGATGGTCGGTGGACGTTCTGGAGCGGAAAATGAGAAAGCCGAGCCGGAAGCAGCCCGAATCGAATGCAAGGTCAGTCGATCGACTGCCATGCCAGTCGATTGACTGAAAGCAACCCAAATTGACTGCTCGATAGAGGCTAGGACGCTTGAAGAACAAGGCAGTCGATCGGCTGCCCTTCAACCGATCGACAGGCAGTCGATCGACTGAAATCTATCGATCGACAGGCAATCAATCGACTGAACCCCCAGTCGATCGACTGCATCGCAGGGAATTTTGAGATTTTTGGCATTTTTGACGATTTGGCTCCTGCCACCCTCTATATAAACCCCACATCTTTCCGCAACCACCTTATCCTCTCCTTGGTTGATTTTTGAACTTGTTCAATCTCCCCCAAGCTTCTACTATTCCCTTGCATTTTAAGACCCTGGTTTATAATCCTTAGAGTCACTACAAGAAATCTGACGTTTAGTGACGATTTTTTTTTTCACGCATAAAAATTCGTCATAGTATGTTAAACAATAGTGACGTTTATTGATTTCGTCATAGAAAAATACCCTTCTATGACAACATTTATTGTTGTCACAATTGTTTACCGATTTCGTCACGAATACTTAAATTTGATGATGTTTAAATGTATTTTGTCACAATTTTGGGATGACAAAAAAAAAATAGTTCGGACAACCTATTTTATGACAAATATATAATAAAGTGTGACGAGATTTGGGTGTCACTATAAGTTTCTAGTTGTGACGGAATCATTTTTGTCACTAATGTTCCCTTGAAGAATGGTGACGATATTTGTTGTCACAACAAGTTTCTTTTCATGACAACGCTACAATTTGTCATCAGTTCTAGAAAAATGACGACAAAATTATTTTGACACGAAATAGTTCTTTGGTGATGTCAAATATGAATTTGTCATAATAATTTTATTTTTGCTACAAATTCACACCAGATTTAGGAGACTCTTCCGATAACAAATTGATAATAATTAGAGATGATTTTTGGTATCACTGCATATTTATGTTATTAAAAGCATCATATTTCTCATTCATTTCTCTAAATGTAATGTTAATTAATTTTAATTAATATGTATTGTATAATATTTGAARTAATCAATAATATAAAAATAATAAAAATCAATGTTAAAGAAATATATTAATTAAAGTAAATAACTAAATTATGTGTTTTACACAATTAAAATAACAATATTAATAATAATATATTTGATTGAGACATTTATTTATGCTTGAACCTAATCTATGTTCCATGAAAAATGGTGACAACATCCATTGTCACAATAAGTTTCTTTTCATGACAACACCATATTTTGTCAGTGCTTTAAGAGAAATAGTGACAACATTATTTTGACACTAAAGTCCTATTTAGTGATAACAAATATAAGTTTTTTATTCACATCAAAACTTAGGATGAGACTTATTCAATAACAACTTGATAATAATTGGTGATGACATTTGGTATCACAATATTTTTTAATATAATTATTATTCAACTTATTATTCATCATTAAATGTTTATTTTTCTATGTTTACTTTATAGTTTTTAACAACTATATTATTATTAGATAATATTTCTTAAGTTTCTTATTTTTAAATTGATTAAATAAGTTTATAAATTTAATTAATAGATTATTATTTTTTCTTCTAATATCAAGTTTTGAAATTTATTTATTATTGTGTTATAACATTTTATATTTGTCTACAAAAGTTCTCAATTAATCTCTTTACACAAAATCTCTTTTTGTGAACATCACTTTTTGTGAACACCTTTATTTGTGTGTGAACTATTTATTTAGAAGTTAATCACACTTTATTATATTCTTATCTAATTTAAATATATTTTGATATTTATTTTATAATACTTCAATTATATTTTTATTTTAAATATAAATTATTCATGATTAAATATTTATTTACCTTACTTTATAATTTTGAACGGCTTATATTATTATTCTATATTTTTTTACAAATTTTTTAGTGTGTGTGTATATTAAACTTATTTGTGAATGTATATTACTTTGTTTATAGATTATAATATCAGGATCATGTGGTGGAGTGGTTGGGGCTAGGTACAAAATTAAAACATTGCGGGTTCAAACCTCATGTCTCTTGAATATTATTTTTTTACTCCCTAGAAAATGTGTAAATGTTGAACAATGTCAATAAAAAAGTAAATCGCATGTCTCTTGAATATTATTTTTTTGCTCCCTAGAAAATGTGTAAATGTTGAACAATGTCAATAAAAAAGTAAATCGCAAAACAAAACCACTGGGATTTGAACCCACAGTGTATTGCACCGCATGCTAATAAATGTGTAAATGTTGAACAATGTCAATAAAAAAGTAAATCGCAAAACAAAACCACTGGGATTTGAACCCACAGTGTATTGCACCGCCTGCTAATAAGGTATGATTCTAAGGCGATTCTAGCTGCAGTCAGCCGTTGTACCTGACTAATTATAGTCACACCTCCAATGAATGCCACTTGTCCTATCTAATTATAATTTTATTAATTAAAAAACTAATATTAATTTATTATTGTTTACAATGCCCTTTTGTATGTTTAATTATTTAAAAAAAATAAATATTTTCAATTTATTACAAAACACCAAAAAAGTTTATTAATCACAAAACACCCACCAAATTATAAATATATTTAAAAAAATCCTAACTAATCATAAAACTCAACTAATATTTTAAAATTATTATAAAATAAGCTTAATTAATTTATAATCTAATCCTTCAACTTTATTTAATACCACACCTTATTCTAATTTTCTATTGTAGATATAATTTCTGGTTCTGTAAGATATTGCCTTTGTTAAAGAAAATATAAAATTTTGTACTTGGGCAGTTTTGAACCTAGACCTAGTGGTTTGTTTCACATTCCCCACCTTCCACCACTAGACTGCTTATATTACTTGTGCACCTTATACTCTTAATATCATTTTGTTTATTCTCTTTTACTTAATGAGAAATAAAAGGGGAAACTGCATTTGGCAGAGTCGAACCCGAGTCTTCTAAAAACTTTTGTTTCATACACCTAGTTTACTACCACTACACTGTTTGTATTCTTTGTTTGTATTTTACTTCTTTTAATATCAGTTTGTTGTCTGCTACTTTTAATTACTAATTAAAATCTTTTCAATGCAGCATATGTGATTATATATATATATTTTTTCCTGGTGCATAATTTAATCATATTTATATGCGTATGCTCGTGATAATGAAAACTGATGAGTAATACAAAATAATATAAACTTGTCATGTGATAAAAGTAATTTCACAAAGTATCGAAAAACGTGATATGTGGCCTACGATCTTATAATCCAATTCATGTTCTTGAAAAAAATTTGTAAATCATTACAATTACGTAATTCAAGTATCTCCAATCTTGTTTTATTACAGATGGTTGAACCCATTCGTCCCGAATTTGAAATATTGAACTCAGAAGGAATTGAGGGATTAGATTATAAATTAATTAAATTTATAATAATAATTTTACCTTTTTAATATCATTATTATTAGAGGGTTATTTTGGTAATATAATAATAATAATATTTTTAATCATTAAATTAAAAAAGTACTACACAATACAACTGAAAAACCCCTTTGTAGAATGTTGTACTCAAAACGGATGGATGAGATTGAATAATAATAGAATCTAGTGGTGTATAAGGTATGACTACAACTGCAGATAGAATCGTCCATGATTCTAACCATTTAACCAACTACTATTTGATGTTAATTTTTATAAATAATATATAATTATACGCTTGTCTTATGACAATTACTCTTAACCTTCTATAAATCAAAACTACCACATATTCTTTTACATCTCTTTTTGTGAACACCTTTTTTTTTTGTGTGAAATATTTATTTAGAATTTAATCACATTTTTATTATATTCTTATGTAATTTATTTTGATATTTATTTTATAGCATCTCAATTATATTTTTTATTTTTAAAATATATCAAGTAATTATTTATGATTAATTATTTAACTTGCTTTATAGAATATTTTTTAGTTTTTTATTTTACAAAYTTATCTTATAAATATATAAATTTAAAATACTTTTTGGTATTTTTTCTGATTTTAAATYTTGAGGTTTATTTAGTATTATATCATAACATTTTATATTTTGGTTTTAATTTTATTTTTCTTACTTTTTTTATTTATTAAATAGTTATTTAGAATCTATTTTATATTTATGAGAAGTATTAACTTTTGTATTAAGTTTAAAAAATAAATTTCTGGTATGTTCTGTAGGGTTAAAAGAAATACTAAACTTATTTTTGAATGTATGTTTCTTTGTTTATAAAATATAACATAAGGA
>BMAC01000459.1:633489-649301 GCA_014905375.1 Phtheirospermum japonicum
TCGGGAGTCGATTAACGGTTCGAGCGTGGATAGACCTTAGCCGGGGCAAGGACGGGGAGACCGACTTGTTGGATTGTTTAAGTCCTTTTAGGTTTCGGAAGTCGATCTAAATTTCCTTAGCAAAGCACATTGTCGTCCTTTTAGCCAAAGCTAACAAGCAACGTAGCGTACGACGTCTCGAATTATTTTGTGCATTAGTTTAGGGTTGGTCCGGGGGTAGTTTTGTAAATATACGTTAGTTTTGCTTGAGGACAAGCAAACCGTTCTAAGTGTGGGGTGGTTGATTTGCATCTTTTTGTACATATTTTCATTACCGTTTTTGTTTCACGTTGCGTGTTTTTCGCTTGCTTTTTGTTTCTTTAGGAGTCGAGTTGGCCGTTTTTCGTATTTCTAGATTTTCTTAGTTTTCGTACGTTTTATTATTAATTTTCGTAGTTTTTCACTTTTCCATTTTCTTGGCCGTAGGACGTCCAAGCGGGGCCACGCTCGTTTGGGATCGTTGATACTCGACTCGGGAATGGACGGACAAAGCAAGGAAGCGCAACGGACGAGGTTCGATAAACCGGCGGACGCGAAAAGAACGAAAAATCGAGCCGGGCGCTGGAATCTATTTTGGACGACGCAGTCGATCGACTGCCTACTTGGCCGATCGACTGGAGCCCCCCAAGATCGACTGACCCATATTTGATGTTGTGGTGCCCACGGTCGTTGACGAGAATGACGATCTTTCGAAAAAAGAGCGCTGTGAGGTGGATTTTGAAGACGAAGAGAATGGGTCGGAGAACAACGTAACCCCCTCGGGTATTGTGAAGAGGCTGTAGTGGAAAGTGAGGGGGTGTTATCTTCGGGGTCTCCGATGGCACTTGGATTGTCGAGCTTACCTGCTTTAGACGAGGAAGATGTGCTGGATCCTACTCTCTCGTGCCCGACTATGCCAATTTCTAAATTCGAGAGAGAGGCCAAAACTCCCTGGAATCCAGTCGATTTTGGGGGTTCAGTCGATCGACTATAATGTCAGTCGATCGACTGAACATCCAGTCGGTCGACTAGATTCCAGCGCCCAGCTCGATTTCTCGTTCTTTTCACGTCCGTCGGTTTATCGAGCCTCGTCCGTTGCGCTCCCTTGCTTTGTCCGTCCATTCCCGAGTCGAGTATCAACGATCCCAAACGAGCGTGGGCCCCGCTTGGAAACAGAAAAGTGAAAAACTACGAAAATTAATAATAAAACGTACGAAAACTAAGAAAATCTAGAAATACGAAAAACGGCCAACTCGACTCCTAAAGCAACAAAAAGTAAGCGGAAAACACGCAACGTGAAACAAAAACGGTAATGAAAATATGTACAAAAAGATGCAAATTAGTCTGAGTAAAAGATTTTAATGAAATAAGGTAACACATAATTCACTTAATTTGCTTATCATTATTTTATGCTTGTTACTTTATAGTACGCAAGTGATTTCATCAAACCACCTAGTTTGCTTCATATTTTATGTGTATCTGCCTAAAGAAATGTTTAAATAGATTGTCACGCATTCAATAATACATATTGTCGAAATTCTTCAAAAAATTTAAAAAAAAAATGTATTGTCTATATTTTTACTTTGACAATAATTTTTATTTTGAAAATACCACATCAATTTAAAAAGAATAGAACGTCACTCCGATTTTATTATGCTAAAAAGGCTCAGATTTTTTGTTGTTTTCATATAGTGGGAAAAAAAGCAGCTTTGTTATGCTAAACAACTAAAAGTTCTTATATGGGATTTTTTTTCTTGGTAATAGAGTGAAAAGAATATATTTGAAAAAAAAAAGCGCAAGAATAACATATATACAAGGGGACTTGAACCCCAAATCTAAAAGTTGGAGAAAAATATTATAACTACTACACTAGAAGGTGTACTTTGCTAAAATTCTGCAATAGATAAATCTTATACATAACACACATAAAAAATTTAGTAAATTTTTCAACAGAATAAATCGATCAGAAATTTATGACGATACAAATAAAAATAATTTTTTTTTTTGCACAATATACTATAGTATGATAATTATAAAATAAGTGAAAATATTATAAAAAAAGAATTTGAATATTCTATGTTTTGAAAAATATGAAACTTAATAACTGACAATAAAAAAAATGTAAAATTGATATGAGAAGGAATCGAACTTTATGTCTCAAAAATAAAATCTCTCTTTATTATTATTATTATTATTATTATTAGTATTATTATTATTATTTATTTATTTTACTTGTTCACGTCACGTGTATTAAACATATTACAAGATAGTCGAACTCATAACTTAATGATTTAAGTAAAATACATTAATGAGGTGAGCTGATGCATGATCTACTTAGTTTGAGATTTATTATTTTATCTTATGTAGGAGACCCCATCAATATATGCAATATAATTAAGATAATTTTACAAAAAGTAACCCATTGTAATTTCCTACGGACAAGTATCCGCTAATGAACTGTTAGGTGTTCAACGACACAAATAATTTTAATTCTCTAAATATTTTCTTTTAGATTTTTTTTATTTTGTCCCTTGATAATAACTACAATTGAATAATTAATATTTTAAAAATRTCACATCAATATTTTTAGTAACAAAAAAAATATATAAATATATAAATCATATAAATAAATTTGAAAAATATTAAATTGGTAAAATAAATCCAAAAAACTATAAATAAATTCTAAAGAGTTATTTAATAGAACTTAAAAASYGAAAAAAAAACTTTAAATTCATATAAAAACACACACTATAGAATCATATAAATAATGTATAAAAAAACATAAAATTAAAGTCTAAATTATTATTTAATAAATCTAAAAAATGAAGTTAAGAAATAAAAAACTTTATAAAATGAAATTTAAAATTCATAAAATAACTTTAATTAACTATTAAAACTTATAATGAAATTAATTAAAAATAATTACTAAATAAATATTAGAAATTAAAATAAAATAATATAAATTAACTAACCAAGTAGAAGTTTTCTATTTCTAGTTCTCTAAACTTATATATATATATTTTAATAAATAAGTATGCACTATAATAATTAAATGTATAATTTAGGAACTTAATATAAAATCCATAATTTACTTTTTATACATACGCACACTATGAAAAATAATGAAATATAAGAGTTTAAACACTTTACAAAGTAATCATAAAATAAAATTAATATTAGGAGAATTTTACGGGAAGACAACCCTTGTACCAATCTATAAACATGCATCTCTATTCGTGTAATTGGATTTGTTTTTAATCAAGTCTCATCCATCCATTAATAGTAAAWATAAAAATAAAAGAAACYACAATTTTAAATAAYAATTTTACTATGATTGTACCCCATTTGTTCAAATTTATTTATATYACTTTGTTAAGATTTATTTATATTACTATAAATCTATAATCACAAAACTAACCTTTACCTAAAAAATAAAATAATTAAAATATAAAATTAGTTAAAATAAATATAAAATTGTATAAAAAAATTATAAAAAAATATTTAATAAATGAAAAATTATAATATTAAAAAAAAAAAAATAAAACTATAAAGTTACTTAAAAGAACATCAAAAGTTATATTTTAGTTATGAATAATTAAAAATCAAATATAATAAAGATTAAAAAATCAATAAATTAGAAACTTTGTATAATAATATAAATTAAATCTAAAAAAAGAATTATAGTAGGATTAAAAATATATCATATTATATTATAAAAAAATATTATTAAGTCATGTCAAAAAATGTCATATTTTAATTAAAAATGATTATTCAATAAATTAAAAAATAATGAAAATCATAGATATTATTAAAATAATATAATGTATAACATTTTGAAATTAAACTGTGATCTAAATTGAAAAGAGATAATCTGTTGGGGTCAATCTATAATTTCTAGAAGTTTTGAGAATTATAACTAACAATTCGGCAGCCCTAATTCATAGACCGTCTCCATTTCTTCTTCCCCAATTTCTGAATCGGCCGACACGCCTTTGATCCATCGGCGATAGCGTGCGGCGACGACCCGCAACGGTAGATATGGTGGAGGTGATGCTTCGTTCCAGGTGCTCAACAACAACGACGACGGGCTCCAACTCCAAAAAGTCCCCATCCTGTTTTTTCCGGCAACCAACGCAATCGCAAAGATGAGAGCAACGTTGGACGAGACGGAAGCGTGGGTCCAGATCGCCATCCGTGAGAGAAGGCTCGAAGCCGCCTTGGTAATTTATTTACTATTTATTGGAATTAGTTTTCTGATTRTATACTAGTTGTTGTTTGATGTGTTGTGGGGTTTGAGTATTTAAATAGGATATTGAAGTCATACATTGTGTATCTCAACCTCCACCTTTTGCATCTAGACCTCCGCAGCCTGGACCATTTCCACCCTCCATTGGTGGACCAGCTGCACCCCATTGTCTGCCCCAAGTGAGCCTATAATGGAGGGCAGATTTAGTATTGAAGCGGCCTATAATGATAATAATAATGATTTAGTTATGATGTTGGATTAGATTAACCGTAGAATAAGTTAAAGGAAAGAAAGACGCGAATGCCGATCTATATATATACAGCACAAGCACAAGCACAACATTCCCTCTCTACTTGCCCTTTTCTTTGAAACTGGAAAACTACTTCTCTAATTTCTCCATTAAATTTAAATAAAAAGAAGAAGAAAAGAATTCAAAGACTCCTGTTGAAAATGGAAACCTCCGACGCCATTGGCGGCGGCTTAGATGGCTCCTACTCCTACAAGCCACTAACACCACTTTACTTCATTTTCATGCTCATTTGGGCTTTCTCCGCCATTGCTTGGACCTTCAACACTTGCAAAAACGGCCATTTTCAGGTTATTTAATTTCAAACCTATTTTTTTTTTCCAATGTTTTAGTTAATATGATACTTATTAATAACTTTAGGATTTTTATAATGTTTATTCTCACTTATTTTCTTATGTGACTTGTTTCCGAGGTTAGTTATGGATTTAAAATTTTATTTATGTTGTTTGTATTAATTGACTATGGATTTTGTTGTTATTTTTATGTAATTTCCTTTTATCCCAATTACTTYGAGCAGCCAAATAAATTGCAATGGATGCTTGCCTTTGTTCCCTGGATTAAAGCTTTGCAACTTTCATTATCTTTCCTATTCTGGTACGCTTTTATCGAATTGATTGATTACTGTAACACTCACTCTAAAATAAATACCCTTGTTACATTCAGCTGTTCTGATTTTGAATTTTCATCTTGCAGGTATTCGTATTTCTACTCAGATTTGTGCTCTTGATGGATATCTTTCGGGTTGTACATAATGGGAATAATATTCCAAACATCTGCATTTGTATCATTCTCTCTAATTTCGCATGGATATTGCATCACCTGCCATCGCCTCTCCTTGTCCGAGCATCGAACAATGGCCCCTTGTCTGCACCCCCTTGTCTGCCCTCCATTATAGGTCCCGTTTCATCGTCTCCTCCGATATCAGGTCTGCCCCAAGTGAGCGCCCATGGTTCCGTTGGTAATGGGCCACCAAGTGGGCCACGATTTCCTCCTGCCATGGCTAGCATGCCGAGGTCGTCGGTTGGACCTCCGCAACCTCCTACAATGTTGTCGTCTGGTACGTCCTCTCAGCCTCCACAAATGCGGACTAGTTTTGGTAGTCCGCCTGTTGGTGCACCATCTTCCATGGGGCAACAAGCTCCACCTTTTTCAGGCCCGGCGCAAAACAGGCCACCTCTTCCGGGTTCTTCGCTATTTTTGGCACCAGTTACGGGCATGCCTCAATCTTCAAGTTCTGTTTATGGGATGCAGACGTGGCCCCCACAACCACAGCAGGTGAATTTTTCTATTGCATATGTCTTCTGATGGTTTTTTGTTGTTTCTCTCAATAGTATTTTGACATGTGGCAGCATGAAGACTTGTTCAAGTTATTTAGAACGAATGGTGACTCATTAAATGTGTGTGTGGTGTACTTGCATCTTAACTGCTTGTATGGTGTTTTGCATTTGAATTGCAAATGAGGTTTCATGTGAACAAATTTAGACTAATGCAGCTTTTGACTTGTCTTTGACTGTTCATTGATATATATATATATATTCAACAGATAGCTAAGATGAGGCTCTTTGCTTGCTATTGGTGGTAAGCTATTGCTTGGTAAAAGCACAACAAGTTGTTTTGGTCAAAAAGCACAACACAAAGCAGCAGAAGTTAATGGAGGATAATGTAACCCATATTGAGGTTGTAGCTACAAATGAGGAGGCGGAGAAGATAAATCAAGAGAAGTATTAGGAGGATCGAAAGATAGACACTTACACCAACATTGAGGAACAACTCGGTGATGATCGTTTGTTGTTATCTCCTCACGCACAAGTTCGTGTGTGTGCTCTAATGGGTATGTATTTTCTTGATAAGTTTCTCGACTTGACAAAAAAACAAACAATTATGTCAAATGGTGAGCTACATGTATATAGTTGTGTTTTTTTTCTCTTTATTTTTGTTCCTCAAAATTGATACAAGTATAAAGGCCTTTAGCGTATATGCTTTGTTTGTGCTCTCCGATTCGTACAAATTAGATTTTTGATTTTTTTTATTTATATTAATGTAGATAAGTTTAGGATGTGATTGTGATTTATTATTTGCTGAGATTATTTCATAAGTTATGCAAAGTGTAGCGAGCGCATAAACTAATTTACATAAAAGTAATTGGTTCACCTCTTTAAAGGGTTTCGAAGTTATTTTCTTTCTCCGGAATATAAAGGTGTGACTGTTGTGTAGCAATTATTAGTTTTATATAGTGATTATATTTGGCTATAAAATATTTAAATTCTTAAAGTGATTTGTTTAAATTATTTCAGGTTCATGCATGCAGAATGATGGAAAGGAAGGTGAATTTGGGCGTTATTTGCGTTCTCGACTATGTTCTCAACCACTTTTGAACGAAGAATCTAGTTTTTTTTTTGCTTTTAGTTTAGGGAATAAGTTTATTTATAACATTGTACATTTCCGTGTAGAATATATATATATTAGAAAATATTTTTGCCTTCTATTGCTTATAACATCTTATGATTTGTAAATTTGCATCTTAGAATATTTGTAAATTTGAAGGCTAGTTATGAATGTTATAATAAATTATAAATGTAAAAAGAATAAATTATTATTATTTTTTAAATGGCGCTTTTTGTGGGGGTTAATATTACAACTTGTACCGTCATATAATGATTATAATCTTGTCACTTAAACTAAATCATTTATGATGATTGGTTTGTCACCATATAAACTCATCTAATGACAATGGATTTCATCACCATATGTGCCCGTTAAATCGTCATCGAACATATATCTTTTGTGATGATTATAATATTCATCATATATTGGTAATGTTTTCGTGACAAATAATTTCATCACCTTTAATAGTAAATGGTGACACAATGGTTTGTCATTGTAAGTATAGATGTTCGGTGACGGCCAATATTGCGTCACTATAAAACAGATCTATCGTGACGAATTACATTATATTTGGAAATTGTTAATACATATTATGACAATATGAGCGTCATAATAACTCAATAAAAATTGTCACCGTAGTTATATTTGTAACGGAAAATCAAATGTTTTGCTGACAAATTAAGTGTTCGTCATTAAAAATGGTAACATACGGTGACAAAATCGATCTTTTGATGACAATTTTTCAATCCTTTACGTGACGAATTCAGCGTCACCAAATACAAACACCTATGATGACAATTTACATCAACGTCATCAAAACCGAATATTTAGTGACGCGCTTGAAAAAATTGTCACTTTCACCAATGGTGACAACAATACTATGACAACCGCTGTGACGCTCAATTTTCATCACCGTTTCTCTTCAGTGACGAAAAAATAGACTTTTAGTGACGAAACGTATCGTCATCAAACATCAAATTTCTTGTAGTGAGTAGTTTAGTTTAGTTTAGTTAGTTAGTTAGTGTTAGTTTCTCTTGTTGAGTTGTTGGAGAAGGTGACATATCCATCCTTTGTAGTTGCTTTTGTGTTGAAGACTTGATTTATCTTTTGAAGATTGTAAGCTAGACCTTGAAACTTGTTGGAGTGAAATTGGTAGTAATCTTTCTCTTTTCTATTATGTGTTGTTCTTGATTGATTTCTATTGTTTGTGTGTTGGTTGTTAGGTTTTAACTTGTGTTGTTTTTTATTGCATTTCAATTCCTCATTTTCATTTTCTAGCTTGTTGTTCTTCTTTTGCAAAAACTCCATTGAAGCCCTCTTTGATGCTTTCTACCCCATTTGTCTAAACAAACCTTTGGTTTTTGAAAGACAAATGGGGCTTACTTCTTTTATTAATTTGACTTCTTCATTTTCCAAGCTATTTGACCATTAATCTTCTTTTTAATTTTATAATCTTTGACTTTCCTTCCATTTCCTCTTTTAAAACTTGCAAGCTTTCCTTAATTTAGTAATCTTTAATTTATTAGAAGTTTTTAAATTAAGGTTTAATTAATCTTCTCAAATTAGTTACTTTCAAGCAAGCTTTCAATATTTATTAACCTTTGCCTTATTTAGTGTTTTCAAAGTTTTCATTTCAATTCAAGCATTAGCATAAAAAAAACTCAAACTCAACCAAATGACTATTTCTTTCTTAGAGTAGATTAGTGTAATCTAGATTAACTAAAAATACCGATTGCCGATAACATCTATCCTCGAGAGACACGACTCAATATTCAACTTACCACTATACAATCGGCAACAGTAGTATTTATATCATTCGTAGGTGCGGCTAACACGCGATTCGGGAAAATTCTTCTATTTGTTTTTCGCCGCTTTGGGTTGTGGGGCTTACTTCCTAGCCCCAGTGGGAGTCGGATGAATCAACATAGAAGGCCTATTATACCACTTGGCTTGTTTGGATCGGAGGGAGATCTATAGATTCCCCATCTATATCCAATCCCAACGATTCGAACCATTTAGTTTCGCCGTGTTGTAACAGAGACACGAATGATATACTATAATATATTTATAAATGCAGTAGACTCATACTCATAGTGGGCTAATTCATGAATTGAATCATGACTATATAAGCTATTCTGATATGTTGAGATTCCATATAGATGAAATCGTGGAAGCGGACCTTTGATTTCCTTGGACCACGCAAGAATTCGTCGTCTATTGCGGAGACGATTTATAAAACTAGAGTGTTGAGAAATCATCGATCATATATAATATATGTAGAGAGCAAAAGGAGCTGCAATGCATAAAAGATTCATTTAAGTTAAGTCTGTTAACCAAACCTTAGCAGGAGAAGTCATAAGTTTCTTTTTTGTCAAAATACATGATATTTAATCAAAACAATCATGTAGGCAAGATAATAAGTAGCTTCACTTGAGAAAAAATAAGAAAAAAGATAAAAACCTTTTACAAAGGGGAGCATGGGATTTTTTTTAATCTTGGTGGGAGCACGGTTTTTTTATTTGGTTTTTTTTTTTCATTTTGGTGGGTTGTTACGCATCAACATTGTTAAATAAATAAATAGTACATATAAAATAAATATCAAAATAACAAATATACATTTAGAGAGAGAGAGAGAGAGAGACCAAGACCCAACATTTTCAAAACACATTAATTCTCCAAACACAATATGTAAAAAGTAGCACACCTAATGAAGCAACAAACTCAAAATGAATAATGGAGTTTTGGTGTTCTAACAGAAGAAGGGCAAACAATTCATAATATTCAAATAAAATAAAATAAACAATATCCGGTTTCTTCTTCTTCTTCTTCTTCTTCTTCTTCTTCTTCTTCTTCTTCTTCTTCTTCTTCTTCTTCTTCTTCTTCTTCTCGCAACCTTGCTTCAATATTCAGAAAAAAGATGGAAGAGAGCAAAGAAGAAGAATCAAAAGAAGTGTAAATGTAAATAAGGTTTTTTAAAAAGTTATTTATAGCAGAGGAAAAGATATGGGAATAAGGAAATACGACGAAGACACATGAGAAGATTTGGAAAGAAAATCCTCCAGGGTTCGTTGGCATTTAAGTTAATATAAAATTACATAAAAAAATTAGATGTGAAAAAGTAATATTGAGAAGCGATAGAGTTGAAAAGTCAATCATGTCAAGCTCAGATTTAAATCTTTTAAATATAGTTGAAAAGTAAAAAAATCTGATTGGTTTGCACCAAAAAACTATTTTATTTTTTTTTTGGTAAGAAAACTCATACGGAGGGAAACTAAATAATTGTCCCAAATATAAAACTTTGGGCAGGACTCTTGTTAGTCCAGATTAACGGATCTTCCCCGTTAGACCGGGTTAAAACTGGATCCAGTTTTATTTGTATATTTAAACAATTTCTTTTCAGAAAATTGTCTTGTCTCGTCTCCATCGCGCGAAATCTCCATCTCCAACCATCTCCGTCGGCGCATATCCATCTCTAAACATCTCCATCACGCGAAATCTTCATCTCCATCGGCGCCCAGTAGAAAACTTGTCCCGTGTCTTTCTCTCGATACGAATCTCCATCTTAAATTCTGCAGAAATTGGGCCCATTTCTCTTCATATCCAGCCGCCACCGTCAGCCTTCTCCTCATCGTGGAAAAATCATAGTACCAGGTAAACAACTTTTAATTTGATTTTGACCTAATTATTATATCAATTTGGTTTTGACCTGATTTTGGAAAAAAAATTAATTGTTCGCAGGTTTTGGCCGATTTTACAAACTACAGAAGGAAATTGAAGGCGAAATGGGTGATTTAGGAATATACATGGGCGAAAAATCCAATGTAGACGAAGGTAATATAGTATTTGTCTTAGAATTATGATATATTGATCTTCTGACTGCATGGTACTTGGTTTTGTTGTTGTGTTATGTCGAAACATTCACAGTAAAAATATCAGTGGTCTTGTCTGAAACTATGAGTTATTATTCCATTATTGTATTTGTTTTTGGAATGTGATATATAGGTTTTTTGGCTGCATAGTATTTTTTTTAGTTGAGTTGTTGATGAAAGAACTTTTACAGTAAAAATCTCATGGCCCCGTTCTTGAACTATGAGTGATTAAACTAATATATTTTGGAGGTGTGATGTATTGGTCTCCTTACTGCATGGAATGCGTGTGTATTTTTGCTTGCTGTATGAAGCTGGAACTTTCAAAGTAAAGCATCGTCGGGGCCTGTCTTAATCTATAAGTGATTATTCAATATATAGTTTTTCTTATTGGATGATATTTATTTCTTGGGGGATTAATTTTTTATTTAATTCAGGGGCTGTGATTCAGGATTATAGTGATGAAGAAGGTGGAAGCAACATTGATAATGAATCGATAAATAATATCATGTTGAATGATGAAGGTAAGAAGTTATTCTGACTGCATGATATTATTTCTAAATAATATTTATTTTACATTTTGATAATTTCCATTTTTTGTATTTAGGTGATATTACAAATTTATGTGGTTCTCTTATTGGTGTAAAGAGGAAGAATTTTGAAGACATCTATGATTTGTATTGTGGTCATGCACGTCAAGTTGGTTTTAGTGTTCGGAAAACAACAAGGGTGAATGATGATAAGATAATAATTGAAAAGAATTATGTGTGTTCCTCTCAAGGAATTAAGCGATCCAGCACCTCCGGTTTGACAAAACAGAATCATATAACAAGAACTGGTTGTAAAGCGTCGTTGAGAGTAAGATTAAATAAGCAGGGTGTCTTTGAAGTTCTTGATCACAAAACAGTGCACAATCGCAACCTCACTAGAAAGGATTATAATTACCTGCATCGATCTCAGAGAGTGATCACAAAGGAAAAGACTAGTGCTATTGAGACTATGATTTCTTTAGGAATGAGAGTGAATGTCTCATATCGTTATATGGCAAAAGAGGCAGGATGAGAACAATGTCTTGGTCACACAAAGAAAGATCATTTGAATTATGTAAATCGGCTGAATATGAGTGCAATAGAAGCGGGGGATACACAGACGCTCTATGACACTTTGAACCAACAGGCTGCCGATGATCTGGGATTCTTTTTCAGAGTTAAAGTGGACGATGGAGGTAGACTGTGCAATGTTTTTTGGCGGGACTCAATGATGAAGGAGGACTACATGATATATGGAGATGTAGTTGTTTTTGACACAACATACCAAACAAACAAGTATAACTTGATATATGCACCATTTGTTGGGGCGAATAATCATTGGAAGAACGTCATGTTTGGCTATGCATTTTTATCAAACGAGAAGACAAAGTCATTTGAGTGGCTATTCGAATTTTTTACAAAATCCATGGACGGCAAAACTCCTATAACAGTGTTTATCAAGATCTAGCAATTGCAAATGCAATATAATATGTATTCCCCTAGTAACATATATATATTTTTTTAGTACAGTACTACATTTTATGCTGCATGGTATCATTTTTACTATATGATGTATTAGTTTGTATATTGTGATGTATTGGTTTACTGATTTAGTATATGTTGTATTGCTGTAAAACATTGGTTTCATTGCTTAATGTATTTATTTTATTAATTTAATGTACTAGTTTTGCTTCTGTAATGTATCGTTTTCATTGGTTGTCTTATGTAGGTTTTTCCTAAAGCAAGATATAGGTTATGCTTGTGGCACTAGTATCAAAACGCGGTGAATCGTTTCGAAAAAATGAAAGGTGATAAAGCCTTCAATGATGTATTTGATAAGTGTCTATCAGGGTGCTCAAACAAAGTGGAATTTGAACATTGTTGGAATTTTATGATCTCCAACTATAGCTTACAAGATAATAGTTGGTTTCAATGTCTATACGCTATGGAGAACCGCATTAAATAAGAATTTCTTCTCCGCTGGTGCAGTAACGTCACAAAGAAGTGAAAGCGCCAACTTTTCCATTGGATTCAAAGCCAAGAAAACCACCAATTTGAGTGAGTTTTGTAATGTCATTTTCAAGCAGACTCTTGAACGTTGGAGATACACTGAAAGACGACATGAATTTCAATGCTCAAAATCAACCCTAACTCAACAATACCATTAAGCGGATTCCTCAAGCATGCTTCAGAGGTATATACGCTGACAATTTTTAAAGAGTTTGAGAATGAACTATTAAAATCTTTTCCTACCTCATGTAAACGGTTGCATTGTGAGGATGGGATTATGTTATATAATGTTATATACGGTGATGGTGTCACTGCCTATGATGTGGTCTTTTCTACTGTGAATGCATTTATAACTTGCTCGTGTAAAATGTTTGAAGAGTGTGGATTATTCTGCCATCACTGCTTGAGGATATTTCATATGCATTCAGTGCAAAAAATACCAGATTGCTATATCAAAAAGAGATGGACGAAGTTTGCCAAGGAGGAATTGTGGGATAACGTAACGGAGGGCTTGAGACATATGATAATATTGTTGGAGATTGTATTACTTGGAGAAGTGAATTCATGAGAAAGTATTATGACCTTGTCTTAAAAGCTCAGAAAAGTAATGAAGCAAGAAAAATACTTGAAGATTGATTTACGAGAGATAATGAAGCTGTAAAGGCATTGATGCCCCTGACAAATTCAAACAAAGAAGAAACTGGTGTTTTAGTTCATGTATCTCTATTTTGGATCCTGCGAGGGCAATTAAAAATGGGAGAGAATTAAGACATAAGTCATATCTTGAGAAAATCAAGAAGAAGAATAGCATCAGTAACACATCAAATAGATCAAGCCAACCAAAGGATTTTGGTTCTAAAACCCCCAATCCTCGATTATTTTAGCATAACGGTAGTCGTTGGAATATTTATATTTATAGATGTATTCACATTGACTGGATTAGAAATTGGTACTTTGATACTATGTTATTTATTTACTGCTATCTTAATGCTTTATGGTATATTCTGATTGTATTTGATAAGTGTATTAATTTTTCTATTCAAGCGTATTAGTTTTTCTGTTCAATCGTATTGGTTTATATATGCAGTGTGTTTGGAAAATAAAAATACAGTGCATAAAAAAACACAACAGATCTTATTGTAAAAAATAAAATTCTTCTTATAATACGTAAACAATTACTTAATTATAGGAAATCTTTTTTGATTGCATAACAAAAACCGTAACTTTGTTACAAAAAACCAATACATTATATCACATAAACCAATACATTGTTTTACAAAACACAATGCAAAAATATTTTTTCAAAGGATTTACAAAAAATGGGGACTAAAATTTTCACCAATCAAAAAAAAAATAAAACAAGCACAAAAAATACTTACTGTTAGACAAAAATATCACAGTTCATAACTTTTGTGATTGCATAACAAAAAAACGTATATTTATTACAAAAACTCAATACATTATAACACATAAATCAATACATTGTTTTACAAAATCCAATACAAAGATATTTTGTCAAAGGTTTACAAAAAATGGGGACTAAAATTTCCACCAATCACCAAAAAAATAAAACAAGCACAAAAAATACTTACTGCTAGACAAGAAAATCACATTTCATAACTTTTGTGATTTCATAACAAAAATCGTACATTTATTAGAAAGACTCAATACATTATAGCACATAAACCAATACATTGTTTTACAAAACCAAATACAAAAATATTTTGTCAAATGATTTACAAGAAATGAGGACTAAAATTTCCACCAATCACCAAAAAAATAAAACAAGTACAAAAAATACTTACTGCTAGACAAAAGAATCATAGTTCATAACTTTTGTTATTGCATAACAAAAATCGTACATTTATTCAATACATTATAGTACATAAACCAATACATTGTTTTACAAAACCAAATACAAAATATTTTTTCAAGGGTTTACAAAAAATGGAGACTAAAAATGTCCTAATTTGATGTGCTTGTGCTTCATATTTCACAAACAAATAATACTTTTTATTTTTGAAACACCAATACATTTTTATTAAAACACCAATACCTTATTATGAAAAAACCAATACAACTTCCTTTTGGAGAAACTTTTACTACTTGTGCATACTTCAAAAACCTCTACAACAAATAAAGGGTACAATAGTTCAACACACATCACCATTAATATAAAATTAGCAACTCCATCAGCATTTCAGTAATAACTAAATAAGAGTCTAAGATAACCAAGCTCACACACATACTAGTACGTCTGAGTATAAACTCCAATACTTCATAACAGAAAACAGATACATACTAATCAAAATATAAATATTTCTTCAAAATAAATCCACCCATTGGCATCTTGAAAAAACTTGGACATCATTTCTTTGTTCCCTTTCTGGAATTTGGAAACTTAATGACATCTTTCTCCAATTGTTTCTTCATGTCGTTGACATTGCTCAAGAGAATTGTTGGATAATACTTGGCCCTCAATATGCATCTTCCACCACACTACAGCCACATAAACATATTAAAAAAAGATTTAGGTACACTATCAAATCAAAAATAAAAATTCATTTATAAGAAAAATACATACGGTACTCAGCCTTGCATTTTCGTATGGGAGTCCCCTAAAATTTTCCATATGATTCATTAGAAGAATTCCACATTTCT
Source organism: Phtheirospermum japonicum (assembly GCA_014905375.1). NCBI lineage: Eukaryota > Viridiplantae > Streptophyta > Magnoliopsida > Lamiales > Orobanchaceae > Phtheirospermum > Phtheirospermum japonicum. The sequence continues at coordinate 649,012 of BMAC01000459.1, forward strand.
CATAGCTCTCAAAGTCCCTTCCACGCAAGCTTAATATCTTCAATGACAAATTGCTCAATATCATCTGCTTTCGGATGTTTTTTCTCTCTTAGAAAAATAGCCATTTGGCTTTTCTGTAAAATAATAATAAAAAAAATCAAATCATATTGTCAATTGTGTTAAAAGCATATGCATTTCTGGAAATTCAAAAAAAAAAAGAGAAAAAGATCTGTGTGACTTACCACAGAATTTGGAGATTCTCATAGTTTTTTAGGAGTTGTTAATTTTGGTGGGATGTTTATATATAACCT
>BMAC01000459.1:657679-668054 GCA_014905375.1 Phtheirospermum japonicum
CTTGAGAATTCATATGTTAGATTTAGTTCATAGTAGTTTGATGCATGCTAGTTAATTAATTTAGAACTTATTTGCTTTAAAATCCCTAGATTAATAATTCTTAGATAATTTAGTTTTCAAGCTTAGATTAAGTTAATTAGTTAATCATAATTAGTTGATGCTTTTAAATTTATTAGTAGTTTATAATTCCAAAAACCAAATTTATACAAGTTCTCGTGTTAAATATTGTGATTAAACAAACATTAAAAAATCCCGAACGTCAGTCCTTGAGAGACGACTCGAGTTAAGCTTGCCAAACCTACACGCGATCCCGTTATTTTGCGGGCGAGCTATTAGATTTCTGACAATTATTTATAAAGTAGGCACACGCAAAAGCTCGAATCACTCGTCCCGTCTTCTTCGCCTCAAGCTGAAACACTAAAATAAAGCGAAATTAGACTATTACTTATAAAATAGAGTAGAAAAACATTAAACACGAAATGAAACGAAAAACATCAAAAGGAAGAAAAACGACAAAAAGATTAACATAAAAACCCTAGAAGCAAACAACACACAGTGCAAAAACATACGAAAATCACATACAAATATGTACAAATCAACTCCCCCACACTTAGCTTTTTGCTTGTCCTCAAGCAAAATCTAATCTAGACGTAGACAAGAGAAAGCTAATTACCCGATGACCTAATCACTAATGCATTCATATGATTCAAGAAGTTAATGCATTAAATCGACTGAAAACTCAACTAAAAGGACGATACGATAACGCTGAGATAAGAGATTTAGACTAGCTTCCGAACACCTAAAAGTAATGAGTTGACCTCCATGTACGTCACCCATCCATGCCTCGGCCAAAATCTATCTCTGAACAAACCTCCAATTCGTAACCGACTAGCCCAGTCATCTATATACCTCTTTAACAAAATAATCTAAGAAAAATAAAAATAAGAACTTAACTTGTACAAGGGTTTCTCTTCTTGTACTTATTTTTTTAAAATTCTTTTTCTTTTCTTTTTTTTTTCTTTTTCTTTTTTTGTTATTATGAGTACCCATAGAGATGAGGTACTAAACGAGCATAATTTACATAAATTACAAACGAGAGCTCATTGACTCCAATCTTACGTTGCTAAGTGCAACTGATAGCATTTTTCAAATTCAGCACATGGAGTATTAACGTCTCCAAAATAATAATAAAAATTACATAAAAACCTATAGAGGGTATTGGAAAATGGGGCTAGTAGAGAGTATTCGACTCTTTGGAACGAAACAAGAATAGAACAGGAGACAAGACACTTCATAGACTATTTACACTTCATTCCCCACAATTACACTATTGTTCGAACGAAAGTCTAAATATCCTAACCAAAGCATCTAACCACGTCACTTCGGCAAGGTTCCAGTCAATATCAATACACACAACTCAAATCAACCACAAGTAAGCATACAAAAATTTACTAACCAAACCAAGGAAAAAACCCCCCACACTTAAACCATACAATGTCCACATTGTATAACATGAAAATTTAAGCTAAGTATGGTAAAAGATATGAGAAGGAGAGATACGTCCCTAAAATAGTGCTTGTGGTGATGAGTTGAGTGTCGAAAATCGTCCAACGGTGACAAAAATTGAGGAGGACCTGAAACAATAAGAACAAAAACACACAAAAACATATCAAATTAAAAGGCTCGGGTTGCTTCCCAAGAAGCGCTTGATTAACGTCTTTAGCTTGACGACGTCTACGGTCGATGTCATCCTGGGTCTAAAAACAAATGACGATCGTGCCACGCCTTGGTATTCTTTAAAAGTAAGAATTGGCGATAATAATCACCAAAGCGGGCACAAAAAGCACGTCCCGAGATGCAAAACACTCCAACTAGCTTGGGAGGTCTGAACCGCGAGTAGTCGATCACCTCAAATATATCAAACGGCAATTGTAGCATGGGGTGATCGGGCACCTTCTCGACTATCTCGTCTACCACCTCAAAATCAAATTTCAACAAAGCTTCGTGTGGTTCAAAGTGTGACTCAATAGTCTCACTCTCCTCCAAAACTAGCACAACTTTATCATTAAACCACGCGAAAGCGGTAATGCCTTCCTCCGACTCTTTCTTCTCACTCGTCAACTCCACCTCCTTGCACACATATTTCAAAAGATCATCAGAGCTTGAACTGTCCTCAACCAAGATGGAATCTTCCACATCAATGATGGGCATCTCCTCATGGCAAGGTTGGTCAATCCCGTATGCCTGTTTGACAAGTTGCTCTAATTGAATCTCAAAGCGATCCATGCGTTCATCCATCCGTTGATCCTAATCCGAAACCTTGGTTATAAAAGATTCCAATTCCAATAAAAGGGACATGGACAATTCTTGAGAAACTGTGGCGTAAGGATCACCGCTCGAAGTATATGCATCGGAGATGGGTGGATTATAAACATCGTAGCTCGAAGAATAGAAATCTTGATACGGTGGAGCATACGAGTCCGCGTTCGGATAAGGTGGGGCAAATTGAGCATAAGAATCGTCATGACCCAGATCATAATACCCACAAGACTTGCGTAAGTATCCATGCTCGGATTATAGCAATATGAAGGACATGGGCCGAAATGATCAAAAGGATAGGCCCATTCTCGACCGCTCGGAGCATACGGGTCATACTATGATGGAGGGACTTGACAATCGAAAGTTGGAGTGTAAGGTTCATCATATGGCGAACTAGCTTGATAATCCGCCATCTTCAATCAAAATAATCTCTAGTCTTCCAAAATGTGGCTACAAAGCACAACACTCAAAAACCGAGATTAAATGCACCAAAAAGTACAAAAACAACAAAAACAAAAATCACAAATGAACACTAACACAAACAAACAAATAAGCACACTAACAAAGACACTAAGAGCAAACACCAAAAGTCGATGACCTTTAGCCTTCCCCAACAACGGCGCCAAGTTTTGAATCGAACTTTTTACACCTACTTTTTATTTAAAAATAAAAAGTCCATCCGCAAGAGAGTGGAGCTATTGTAGGCGATAAGTTGGACTCGAGTCGAATCACAAGGAAGACTAATCGGAAACTATTCCGGTGTTTGGTTTTACGAACATAAAAAAGAAATAAAAACTAAACTAAACATGCGATCCAATTTGGTTTGGGGTTTTCTAACATCTACGAGCAATAAAATTGAAAGCCTTTAAAACGATTAAGAAGAGCAAGGTTCTAGTGCGCCAGAATCATCTCCACGATCAGGGTTGTCAATCCCGATGGTTCTAAATGGCCCTAGGCACTAGAACGATAAACTTAGCCGAAAAACATCATCATGATCAAAGCATAATTTCAACACAAAGCATGAACATAATCGATATTCAAAACGATAACTAATCTAACAAGAAATAAAAACTATACTACTAAAGCAAATAAACATAAATTGAAAACGAGAAGAACGATAAAAGGATTGTACTAAATTACGCTACCAAAGTACAACATCAAAATACAACAAAAGCCAAAACTAAACTTATAAAAGCAATTAAGAGAAGTGCAGAAAACTTATTATCTAGAAAAGCAACAGCCATTGAACGAGTCTTCAGCGACGAGGAACGACTTGAACGACGAACGGAAGAGAAATGAAAAAACGATGAACTATAAAACATTATTCTTGCATGAATCGAAAGGGGGCAAGAACCGAGGGATCTCTGCAATGTTTCGAACCTTCCCCCAAGTTCCAGCACGCCAGTTCTGAAGAGTCCCACGCGTTTATATAGCTTTTACAAAAATAACCGCCAAAACCGCCTTGGCGTCGACCGATGCGGGCCGAGCATCGACCGACGCGGGCCGAGGGCGTGCGTGTCGACTAGGCATGGCATCAGACGACACTACCGATGATGGCCAAGAATGCGCGTAGACCAGACATGGGCGTCGACCGACGCGAGCATGGTCGATGCTACTGCAATCATTTCCTCGGCCAGGACGTTGACCAGGCGTCGGTCGACACGGGCGGCCTAGGCGTCGACGCGGACAATGGCTGCGTGCGCCGGCTGCACGTGTCACTTCGCTCGTCCCGTCTTCTTCGTCTCGAGCTGAAACACTAAAATAAAGCAAAATTAGACTATTACTTATAAAATAGAGTAGACAAACATTAAACACGAAATGAAATGAAACACATCAAAAGGAAGAAAAATGACAAAAAGATTAACATAAAAACCCTGAAAGCAAACAACACACGATGCAAAAACATACGAAAATCACAAACAAATATGTACAAAATAAATTATCACTGAGAAACACATTGTGAGAATGAAACTATACCTTTAATTTATTTGGAAGAAAGCACGTTTTAGAATAATTAGTGGGTCACTTTTAATTTAATACTATTCTGATTATTGAATCATAAGATATGACCAACATTGAACTCTTGAACATTGACTCATCCAAGTTTTGACACGACTGGCGTTGATTCTTTGTTCGTGATATGATGGTCCATATTATAAGAAATTATTATGGACATCTTTTATTATGCACAGTATAGTGTCGACCTATTGTTGTTCAATTACAACCAATGCATTGTAAAGTACTAGGAGCATTACATACATTCATCTCTTAAAGATATGTCACTCATTTTTTAAAACTTGTTTTTTAGTTAAATTGTATGAGTGAGACCTGCATATGCTAAAGATACAAAGTATAATATTCCATTCTTATAATTGATAATAGGTGATACATGTGGGAATAATCATTCAAAATACAGACCATTCAAGTATTGTCCATAAAAAGGTTGCATTTTCAAAACTCTTAGCACATTTAGTATGAACGAGGACTCACAACCCTTATAGAGCATCCAATACTTATAATACTAGAGAGTTTAGATCAAAGTATTTGATGTCTATTGCATGTCAATCAAGATCAACGTAAAGCATCTTGTACCTTAATGTGCATTTACAATAAGGTCTCAAAGAAGACACCCTCAAAAAGGATATAGATGGTGGCTATAATAATATTTATCCGCACTCATATTTTTGTCTATGCACATGGTTATGCAATATTGCATGCAACTCTTACTCATTCATTTATGAACCTCTGCTAACCAAATATTTTTGTGTACCAATTGGCAATTGGATATAAGTCTGATAATTCATATCTACGCATATTTGGTTACGCAGTATGTGTGCCTATTTCGCCCCCACAACGCATTCATATAGGTTTTTAAAGACGATTAAGTATTTATAATTGATATGAATCTCCAACAATCATCCGCTATAGGAAACCTTTGATAGACGATATCTTTACCGCTAAATTTGAAGATTTGTCACTTTATTGAGAAAGTCTTCCCATCATTAAGGGTAGATAAGAAAAGGTATTTTCTAAACAGAACGATAGGAATCGTTCTACACTTTGTCTCATTCTAATTCCCGCATTTCAAAATGTAAAGTGAAAGTAAAGTAAAATGACCAGCTGATCTTCATAGCATATAAGAATCAATTTCTAAAGTGACGAGATCATATATACTAGCTGCAAATGTGTCTGAGAGGCTAAAAATTCCACATAAGGGCACAATATCGTAGATTGAGGCATTGCAACCATACTTAGTGTAGGTGTGGTTGAGGTCGTAACTCTCAAACGGGACAGGGGGATGTCACTTGGTTCGATCAATACCCACTAAAGAAATAAGAGGTCATGTACAACACAACTTCAATTGATCATCAATGAAGGTAATTCCTCTCATAAGATTATCTCTAGTTATACTTATATCCATTAATCATTATTGGAGGACTCTCTGATGTCTAATATGATTCCAGAGAATAAAGAAATCTCAATGTACTATAAGAGTTTATATGAGTTGGTGAAAAGATTTTTCACACACATTGATGATGTATGCACTGTCACTCAAGAAATCATAGTGCACGCTGATATCGAACCACGCTTTATTGAAATATCAACAAAGAGTAAATTGGCCTAAATGTAAAGAATCAATTCAGGAAAACTAAATTCACTTACAACAAGACAGGTATTTAGTCTGGTAGTGCTACCCTCTCCAAGTGTAAAGCTTCTAGGACTTAAACAAGAATTTTGCCAGAAGGTAATAAATCCATGAGATGCAAATCAAGACTTGAAGCACAAAGTTTCTCATAACGCCTTCAAATTAACTATGGGAATATGTACTCTCCCATAATAGATGTTATGACTCCAAAGAATTGCGAATGCATCTTATACCTATGGTTACATCATATCTCTATGGGGATCATGAGTTAAAGATATATGCGAAAGTGCTTGCTGGCTTTCATTGTCAAGGCAAGTGCTTTAAGCCACAGAATGGATTTTTAATTAAATTAAAATGCTCGCTTTATGGATTAAAATAATTCAGGCGGATGTGGTATAACCGTCTAAATGACCACTTGATTTGAAAAAAAAAAAGTCTATGACATTGCGTATTATAAATAAAATAAGTTTTGAATTTGCAATTGTAGTTATATATGTTGATGATGTGAACATAATATGCACTTCCAATGAAATAAGAGAAATCTCTAGCTACTTGAATTTTTAATTTGAGATAATAAATCAAGGGAAAACTCGGTCCTATCAAGGCTTTAAACTAAAACCCAAGTTTGTGGAATACGAAATTCTATAGTTTTCATATATCCAAAAGATGACCAGGCGATTGAATATGGATAAATGAATATGTTAGAACTTTTATGATCGGTCAAAATGAGGATATAAGAAAATATAAATTAAGTCAGGAAAATGACAAAGAATTGGTGGAAGTTGAAATTTTCTACCAGTGTACAACATGCACATTATTGTACCATTACTAATATACTTAACCAAATATTACATTCTCAATAACTTGTTATCTTTATTCAACTCAAAAAGGCGCAATGTCACTGGAATGGAATCAAAATATATTTTGATACCTAAAAGAAATCATTGACGTGGGTTTATTTTTCCCATTCATAAATATAATTTGGACTGCATATGGTTCTATAACCGCTAGAAAAATGTTAAGTTTCTTCCAATTGTGAAACACCAAATAGTATTGTTGATTTTTGATTACCCATTCGATCCATGTAAAGAGATCATTATCATACATATAGTAGTTTGTGAGTATCAATGGTAAATGTTATAATCATAAATATCTCTGAGAATAGTGGCTTGAACTCTACCACTAAAGAACTCACTTGTACTTATGAAGATAATAAGAGTTGCAACGAACAAATGAAAGTAAGCTATATGAAAAGTGATAATATGAAGGATATTTCCACAATTCTTCTACAAGCAGCAATTATGGACTTTCTCAAGAATCAAGTAAATTGACAAAGTGAAGACTTTCAGACCTCGATTAATAGATGTATATATCACTTTCAAAGTTTTCTTGAGATGTACATATCAGAGAGATCTGTAGACTTCAGGAGAAGCCTCAACATAGATGTGTTGTCCTATTTCTCCTTCGACCAAGTTTTATTTTTTCCATTAGATTTTGTTGCTTGGCAAGATTTTAACGAGAAAATGAAGTACCATTTCATCCCTTGACTTGGCACAAAGGAGACTGTTGAAGGAAAAACACAATTAGTGTGTCTTTGTCAAGAAGTAACTAATGAAGGACACTTTAAGTATTTTCTATCTTTATGTATTATAAAAATATATGTATTTGATACAATAAATAAAAAGAGTTTTTGATAAATAAGAGAACCGTAATTCTACCGTCTCCTTTATGTCTTCTTCTTTTCAGCTTTTCATTTTACATTCCCCATTTATAAACTATAACCTAGGCCATTTCAGTTATTAATCTATTATAATTAATTGTTGGGCTTTTGAAATCTTGCAGAAGACCTTAGTTAGATAAATATATTTGATATTTAATTGGATATATCTTTTACAGAAATTTTCTTCTTCTGGTATTATACTGCTCGTTAATATTAGCTTTGAGTTCTCATTCTTTTAACTGTGTTGTTTGATATACAATGTTACCACAAATATTTTCTCCATTATCAAGAGACTACCAGACATAGAAATCTGGATCCATCCATGGATTTTGAAAAAAAACATTGAGAAATTCATAGTTTGAGTATTTTCATGTGTAACTATCTGTTAGAAGAGTTTTCGTGGTTTTGGAAATTAAAGGTTCATTTGGCTTGGTATTATCGGCAATCGATTCAATTGTAAGAACCGACGTGTTTCAAGCTTTCAAAAGTAAAATAAATGTGAAAATAAAGCAATTAAACTATCCCCGTCAACGGCGCCATTTTGTTAGAAGAGTTTTCGTGGTGTTGAAATATATCAACGGGTCCATGGCTTGGTATTATCGGAGATCGATTCGCTTGTGGAATTCAATGTATTTCAAGATCGGAAAGATAAAGGGAAAATGAAAATAAAGCAAATAAAATATCTAACTATCCTAAAAATGAAAGTGCAAGTTGGTAGGATGCCTCGTCGAATGCCTTAATATGTAAATGCAAGCAATTAATGAAAATAAGCAAGAAAATGCAAAGTTTCACCAAGTACAAGCATACATGCACAAGGTACAACTATGCATAAAATCCTAAATAATGAAAATTAGCAAAAATTGAAAACATCAATGTAAAGAGCAATGGAAATTAACAAGAAAGTTCAAAACTTTAAGGAAAATACCAAGTAACAAAACCTAAATCTAAGATTTAAGCTAAAACTATGCATGAAAATAAGAATCAAAATAAAGCATAGGAAAAACTCAAAATCATGACGATCCAAGACCCGATCTATGATCTAGATGTGTCACTCATCTAGATTCCATAGCCAATTTATATGTTTCATCATGAATTCAAGGTGCTAAGGCAAAAAGCATAAAATGAAGAACAAAACATGGAAATGAAGAACAAGCATGGAATTAAAGCATAAACCATGAAATTGAAAGGAAACTTACTTGAATTAGGAAATGAAACAAAGCTTGAATGTAATTGCATCAAAAGTAACAATCCAAAGGAGTATTTGGATTCTTCTTAAGCTTACAAACCCAAGGCCAATCATGAAAGTAAATCTAATTCTAGAAAAGAAATTACATCAAATCTTGAGATTAAATCTATAACCTAAGAAGAAGATTATCCAAGAGATTGAGAGAAATTTGATCCCAAACCCTAGCTTGGGTCGGGAGGGGAGTTATATTTCTAATGGTGCAAGGTGTGGGCTTTATATAGTTGTTTGTAGGGGCAAAAACGTCCAAAAATGCTCAAAAGCGCCGAACTCCCAGCGTCGCAGTCGATCGACTTCCCATCCTCGAACAGCCACTCTCTGTCCAGCAGTCGATCGACTGAAAAAGCAGTCGATCAACTGCCAAAAATACGGAATCATCCAACGATGTCTTCATATGAAATGTTCCTCTTGTCTATCATGTGGCTTTTGATTTGTGTCATTTGGAATTTTCCTCCGAGAGTTATGGGCTCCGCACCAAAACCTGCCACAAGCTAGGTGACGACGAACTGTCTCCACTTAAAGCTGCTTTTTACCATTCTTAGACTCACAGTTTGGAATTGTTGTAAACACAAAAGTTTTAGACAATTCTCTCAGCTTTCCAATCGTATAAGGTGGAGGCAAATGGCACAAGTGGTTTTGAAGTTATGCTTGTATTACGACAACTGAGACATCCACCGAGCGAATATAATCCTTTTAGCCACCTACAAAACAAAAATTCAAGCTTAAAACCCCAAAAATAGCGCAAACACCTCACATAACGTACTCTCAAAGCCAAAAAGATAATAAACAAGAAAAAGACCTAAAACATAATGAAGAACGACTCGATACTACTAGACACAACGCTAAACACTAACTAAAAATAATAGGAAAAACACAACAATTACATGCAAAACAACTACCCCACACTTATTGGTTTGTTCGTCCTCGAACAACGAAAAGAATCGAGAGTGTACACGCAATGAACATTGTTTGAAATGAGAAACCCTTGTGCTTATCCTTATTTATATGATGGAAATATCAACATAAACTCGCTATCGTCAAGCATTGCTCGTATTACTCTTCCTTAAACGCAAGCCAAATCGATGACTTCCTCACAAATTGAATTTTGAGGGTGTTCGCTCAATTCGCTCAAGTGTTTGATAAGGGACGTGTATACGCTCAAATCGGACAATGCATGCACTCGTCAAGATTTTAGAATTCGGACGCTCAAAATAGCTCATAGTACATGACCAAATAAGAATCGAAAGAGGTCTTTATTATGGGTTGTAATGTTGGCTCTTTGGTAAGGTATGGAACATTTGGATATATTGGCTAACACACGATCAAACGTGATCAATAACACACAAAAATCCTAACTTTTAAAACCCGAAGCTTATGATCGCTTCACCTTTCCCAATTCACCAAACTATCATTCGAAACCCTTTCATTCACCCACATTCCCGACTTT
>BMAC01000459.1:679440-690533 GCA_014905375.1 Phtheirospermum japonicum
GAATAGTTGTGGTGATATTACTCGTATAATCACATTTTCTTCAGTGATAGAGTTCAAGCCACTATCATGATCATAACATTTATCGTAGATACTCACGAACTACTACATGTATGATAATGATCTCTTTACATGCATCGAACGATACTATTTGGTGTTTCACAGTAAGAAGTAAACTCAATATTTTCTATAGGGATTACAAGACCATCTGCAAGTCCCAATTATATTTATGAATGGGAAAAATAAACTCGCGTCAATGGTTTCTTTTAGGTATCAAATTACATCTTGATTCCATTCCAGTGACATTGCGCTTTCTTGAGTTAAATCAAGATAACAATTTTGAGAAATTAATATTTGGTCAAGTGTATTAGTAATGGTACAATAATGCGCATATTGTACGTAGGTAGAGAATTTCAGCTCCCACCAGTTCTTCGTCATTCCATTGACGAAATTGATATTTCCTTATATCTTCACTTTGACCAATCATAGGAGTGCTAACATATTGCATATATGAAATCAATCAATTCGTGTAAATAACTTTATTGATTTCTAAATTAGAAACATATAAGAGCATGAATACTAATATATTATGTACTCTATGAATATTATTAAAGTATTGCAAAATTTCATGTTTGTCAATATTGCATATAGCATCACATGCATATAATCATAGGTAACATATATACATGTACATGCACAATAATACATACCATGCCATATATACATATTGCCAAATATTTATTAGTTGCATTAAATAAATAATAAATAATAGGGTAATTCGAGTTACCTTGAATGAAAGTTATGATTCTTTCCTAAATTTGTTTTTCAATAGGCTTGTCTGATTTCTGATTATAGAGACCTTCAAAACTGATCTCCACCGTTCCAATTCAGACTATACATGTTTTTAATAACATATCCAAAATCCAGCATCATCCAACGGTTAGATTATGCGTAATTGAATTTCTAAGATAAGCTGGGCAGACAGATCCGAGAAACAGATTAGCTCTGTTCTAAATTCATTATCGGATTCTTCAGACATCATATTCAAATCTCCACCGTTCATATGAAACCTGTATATGTTTGGAATAACATATAGAAAATTCGGCTTGATCCAACGGTCCGATTGTGAGAAATCGTATTTTGAAAAATTCTGCACAGAAAATTTCGAAAGCTGAATCTGCTTTGTTCGAAAATTAATATAAATTCTCTCGTATCTCCGAATTCAATCTCCACCGTTCAGAATGTAATTTAAAAGGTTTGGAAGGATCTGTAAAAATTTGAGCTCGATCCAACGGTTGAAACTCGAGAAACCGATTTTTCAAATATACAACACGGTTGGGTTTTTGACCTACGAAAATTATGTTAATTGTTATGGAGGCTTATTCTCGATCACTCTCAATAGGTTAAAGTCTCGTGCTGATAACGTGTAAAAGGAAAAGCATAAAGAGAAAACATAAAAGAGAGACGATGGGAATTAGGGTTCTCTTATTTATCAAAGACTCCCTTTATATAGGGTATCAAATTACATGTTTCCATAATACATAAAGATAACTAATACCCAAACTATCCTTCATCAGTTACTTATTGACGAAGGCACACTAATTGTGTTATTCCTTCAACAGGTTCATGATAATTAGCTTGTTAGCTTTCATGATATTTAGCTTGTTAGCTCAATTCTACAGTAAGTTTGTTATTAAGCTCGTATAAATTAAATTAATAGTATATTTTTGATTTTAAATTTTATACTTGTTTATGAACTTGTTTTTTTTCCTTCATATATTTTAGTAAATGTGTACTTTAAAAAATATTATTTTAATTTTTTATAAAGTAAAAAATAATTCAATTAATAATTAATATCTTTAGATCTCATTTAAGTTCGATTAAACTCGTAAACTATCGATATGTTCGTTAAAAAAAAACTCGAGCTCAACTCGATAATAAATGAGCAATAGAGCAAGCTCAAACTCTCTAAATTTCAATTCAATTCGACTCGTTTACAGACCTATTTGTTGGGCCTTGACAAGCCCCCATGGGATGGATCGGGGAGTTTTTTTTTCTTTTTTATATTGAAAATCCAATTTATAATACCAAGTCTTTTCAACTTCCAAAAAAATATATTATAATATTATTTCACTGAGGATTCACATTCATTTCAGTTCAAGAATATTGAGGCCAAAAGAATGTAGGGCAATAAAAAAAGAAGATAACAATAGCTTTATCTCCATCTCATTTTCTTTACCAAAACAGTATGAAGATAGATACTTTTGTTCCCCGCAAAATCCTCAAATTTTCTATTGCTGATTGTTTTCTTTTGAGGCCAAAAACAACCAAAGGTGGTATTCCTAGCATTGTCTTTTCCTTTACCTACCAAAATCATTGTACCAAACAAGGCGTCAATAAAAAGTATTATGTGATGGAGCAGAAACATTGGGGTGCTTGGTGCTGGAAAGAATCAATTGTATATCATATTGGTTCAATATATACATGGGTTTGATTATTCTTTCCAGCACCAATTTTTAAATATTACAAACAACCCCCCAAGAAAAATTCTAACATTTTACAATTATATCCCTTAACTCTAAATATTACAAATAGGTAGATAAAATGTTGGGACGATTTTTAACAGTTTTAAGATGTAAGATGAAATCAAACATCAAGGGCAGTATTGTAATTATTCCCACATACAAATAGATATCTTCTCAGGTAGAACTTTGCATAGACCGTGGCCCAAAATTAAGCATCTTTAGCTCTTACTCAGATACTACAAAGAAATAAGAAAGATTGACAAACTAAAAAAGAAAAGGACAACACAGAACACTAAGATTCAAAATCAAGCTAAATCACAAATTAAAAATCAGATGCCATTCTGAATTTTATTTTATTTTTTGTGCAAATGGTCAACAAATTCTACTCTACAACACATTGAAAATGAACCCACTATAGCATCACCCACATTTTTTGTGCCCTATCACAAGATATTGGGCTCCACATAGAAAATCCTAATTGTCAGCTAAAGAATTTTTAGGAAAGAATAAATGCTTCCAATATTTGATAAAAAGCTTCTTTCTTTCTTTTTTTTTATACCTGAATTGGGTGTTTTTTCCACCAAATGGCCATCATCGCGACACATGTCGCAATACTAACCATTTGGTGGTGCACCAACATCTGGTCCAGGCAAGTGCAGCTCCAAACACTGGTAGTACTACAAGATATATCTCTATATATACTTTCGATAGCTGATATTAACCAGGAGATGGGGAAAAAAAAACATTTTTATATAATTATCATTGGACACAACTTACTAAGCATCACGGCTCGAGCTAGCATCTCCAAATGAAACGGTGGCTAATGACTTAGACGCCCATGCCTTGGCATTTTTGGCTCCTTCTTGCAAATTCCTTTTCTTGCACGGGTCCTTGAGGAAACTAAACAATTGCATGACTTGATTATTCACGCTCACGTTCATCGTGTACCTTCTCCAAGCTAACTGGGCCCATCTCCGCAATGTTGGGAGAAAAAAGTGAAGCAATCTCAAAATCACGAAAAGCGTTGCGAGTGTCAAATATGTTTCTTGCTGAAACAAATTCTCGGGAGATCTAGCCCATGGGAACGGGCAGGTTTCCGGGTTATTTTCGTGTTTTTCGTCATATACTGAGCATCCAATCTTGTCGATAGATACTCTGTCAGCTGATATCTTTATGCCTGAAATAAGAGGAAATAATTATCTAAGTTTTTATTTGTCAATGAAAGTTATGCATTGGAATAATGTTTGTCCAGAAATATAGCATGCATTGCAATTGATCTTTCATCATCTTTTCGGAGTGTTATTAGCAGGATGGAGGGGCAGTGTGGTAATTTTTAACTTGGTGAAATTGAAAATAGTATGATAAGAAAGCAAGCTAAAACTAAAACACTTTTGAGTTAAACAGATAAATCATAACAGACTGCCCAGAATGTTGACTTTCTCATCTGATCAAGAAACACACACTAGAAAAACGTGCACCTTTCCCAACACAACACTAAGGGTGTGTTTGGATTAGGATTCCTTGGAATTCTGATTCTTGGTGTTCAAAATCTTGGGTATTGAGAGTCTTGTGAGTAGTAAGAATTTTTTTTTTGTTGTAGGATTTAGTATCATATACTTCTTACTCTAGATGTCAAATCATATCTGAACAATAGTGTTGTATTATAATATAGCATTTAGTTTTATTAATTAAATGTAAATAAAAATAAAAAATAGAATAATGCCAATAATTTTAATGATGGACGTCAAATCACAAACGGGTGTTGGGATTCAAAATCAAGTCCAAAACTTGAGTCTTATGCCCTAAAACAGCTGTATAATTAATTTACAATTGAGTAGATGACAAACAGCTAAACACAATTCACTATATAACTATAACGTAAACCACACATTTAGTAGCACATATAATCTTTACCAGTAAATTCGTCATAAAAAGAGATGAGCGAATCCAGAGTGCGAGAGCCTTGATACCGCATGCGCATGGTGCTATTTAAAAGAATCAAAGTAGGAAACCCATGAACCCCATACTTCGATAAAATGCTGAAAAAAAATATGTTAATTTCAGTTTGGCAATTTATTAATTGTAAGCAAATCATAAAAAATGGGAAGTAAAGAGGGTCGAACCTTGGCCTCACAGCTGATTCTTCGATTGCAAAATGAGGAATTGTAGGAAAGATTGAGGACAAAACGGAAAAGCTTGGTCTGAACGGTCCAGAAAAAGGACACCACAATGAATAGAAGAGAAGAGCAACGTAATTGTGCTCGTTTTTGTGAATGATGTTCAGTGCTTTCTGCAATGAAACTTCATCCCCCTTCACATAATATATAAATAAATAAATATCATTGCTAAAAAAGTCCTTTACAGATAATAAGATGTGCAATTTGTGGGTGTTTATCTCAACAAGCCACTAAAAAGCCATTATGAATGGATTTTCCACTTTAAAGACTAAAGTGTCAACAAATAAGATAAGCAAAACAAATAACTAACATAGTCTTGCATTCCAAGAAATCTCAAGTACAAAGTGGGGAGTTGGCTTGAAGCAATGGCAAGTGTATGGTTTATCTTTAGAATTATTACAAACCACTGAAACAAAAAACAAAAATATTTACAAACTCTGGAAACAAGAAAGAAGTTTTTTTTTAAGTTTTGACACCATAAGGGAGCGATTTGATACTAAAATTTCCTATTTTCATTCCACTAAATAAAAAAAATCTTCCAAATGTTGCGAGCATATACACCCAACAAAAAAAAAATCAAAAAAATACACTATGCACTCATTCTCATTTTTTTCTCCCATCAATCTCATCTACACATCTTTCAAAAATAAATCATTAATACAGATTTCCCTACAAAATTCAATATTCACCCACTCACATATCTCTAATTACCAATCATTTTCAATCACTATTTTATTATTTTCATATCAATATTAATGATTACATTCTCATCTTATATCCATTCACACTCTAAAAATAATGATTCAATCTTTACTCAAATTTTCATCAATATTCTCCGACGGAAAGAAGATTTTCTAAATGAAAACATATTCAATCGCACCCTAAGTCATAGTATTCAATTCACTTTGCAAAACACATAAATATTGATCACCACATTCAACAAAGATACTCAATTTGTTCTTCTATTTTCACATCTGCCTCGTTAAACCCTCACAATTATTACCCATGACGATACCCCAAAAGTAGTCTTTTAGGACATATCAACCTGCACTACAAGATCTCAACATACTTGCAATTTCGAGATGTAACGGATTTTAAATAATTTCATGAGACCTCCTAAACATTCAGCACCAAACTCTGAATTGATTCTATTTTTTCGATTGTGAATCATCAGGCATCGAATGGGAATTAAATAAAAGGAGCAGTTTTACTGTATCAATATCACATAAGTACTTAGGATTCTTTTTTATTTATTTTTTTATAACTCAAATTTATAACCTCCAAAGGATCTCCAGTAACCCCAAGAGCTTAAAAACTCGAACTATCAGTTAGTCCAAGAAATTCCCACTAAAGCCTTAAAACTTATAATCAGCTCTCAGCTTTTCATTATACATATGTGAAACCCCTTCTCCACACCTCAATAACTTTGAAAACAAACACATTTA
Organism: Phtheirospermum japonicum; assembly: GCA_014905375.1. Classification (NCBI taxonomy): domain Eukaryota; kingdom Viridiplantae; phylum Streptophyta; class Magnoliopsida; order Lamiales; family Orobanchaceae; genus Phtheirospermum; species Phtheirospermum japonicum. The sequence goes on from BMAC01000459.1 coordinate 685,585, forward strand.
CAATTACTAAACCCACCCAGAAAATAAAAACTAAAATAAACTCCGACTGATTCAAAGCAGGATCAAGTAATTCGCCACAAAAAAATAAAGGGAAAAAATAATCAGCAGTCAACAGAACAAATCAGAAAGGGGTCAAATAGCAGCATACCTCAATTACACCGGTGGTGTATGAAAAATCTGTCCCGCAGACGGAACAAACATCGTTTTGCGAAGCAAAGATGATGTCTTTGATGGAGTTCAACGGACAGACAGCCGGAGGCAACGGAACCCTAACGGGTTCGGCGCAAATTAGTCTCCCGAGTAGAAGAAAGAGCGCCAATCCAGCACCGTACGCGGCTGCCATATTCCCTTCTCTGATATTGGAAGCGATGAGGATCCGAATCAACGATGATGGAAGAAAGGGGTACAGAAAGAGCCCAGCTCATTATAGCGATGAGCCTTGGGTCATTTTCATTTTTCCTTGGATCTTTCCCCTATTCTTCTTTTTATTAGTAAATAATTTATTAAAATTGTTCTTTAATAGGAAACAACATTATTATTATTATATATATATATACGCTTGACTGGAATTCTGACGTGAGGTATCTCGTATTTGAATCGGTGATAGTTAGAAAATAATACCATTGTTCTTGTTCTTGAAAATCGGACCCGTCATTGAACCGATAAATTTATAGGTTCAGTGGTTCACAGTGTTAAATATATGTGGTCTGTGCCATATATATATAATTTAGATATTAATTAATTAGTTTTAATATCTAATTAATGGTTTATATAATTAATAATTTAATAGATAAGTTTTATTAATATATCATTGATTAATAAAAGAGTTGGTTTTTCACCAACTAGCACACGTTGATAGACCGTGTGACAGTTCTGCAATAACCGCCTTTGCAAAAGATAAAAAGTTATATTAAAAAGATATTTGGTCCTCTCTCCGCCGTAACAAGTTTTTCTCCGTTTTCATTATCTATCAATTCACGCAAAATTACAGACTGTAATTAAGAACGACATGATTATTATTTTATAATTAATAGTGAAAATCATGAAGTTCAAGATCTGGGACTCATTTATGTTTTATTGATGATTAATTATGAAAACGATTTATATGTGGTATCAAAGCACAGGTTTATGAACTCATGATTTTTCGATTTATGTATGCGTATTATTTCTCCAATGCAATTTTATGTTTTGATATATGTTATAATGTCATGAGTTTTGATATCTGGCCACGCTCAAATTGCTGGATAATTATATGCGTTTGATAACTTTATTTCCTACTGTATTGATTTTGTATGGATAAAAGTCTTATTTTATGAGTTCATCATGTTTATCTATTCCCGATTATGTGTTCATGTTTCTTTATTGATGAATTATCTGTAATCTATCATGTTTTCTTTATTGATGAATTATCTGTAATCTATTCATGCCAAACAACTATGAATGGATTATGACTGAATTGAATTTCAAATATTATTGTTTGTATTTGAAGTTTTTTAATAGATGATTTAGTTAGCCATTAAAGTGGCTTAAACTATGAAGTTATTTAATTTGTAATATTTATTATTTAATTTGACTTATATATTATGAATAATTTGTTAGTCACCAAAGTGGCCAAATTAGAAATTTTATTATAAATGTCAAATTAAATGAAAAATTCAATTACCCATAATTATGTGATGCTATAATCGAAATGACATTATGATATAATATTGGGTATATTGATGTTTATTGATTATAGAGTATTTAAGGATCCACCCAAAGGTAGATCAATTATTTTATGATCAAGAACATTATTGTGGTTAATTGAAATATTTTATTAGATGTGTTAGCATATCCAAAGATGGCGAACATATTTAATTAAAATATTTTTAATACCAATTATTTAGAAAATTTAGCCTTTAGCATCAATTACGTTTAATGTAGTACATTGTTGGATCGCCCAAAGGAGAACTTCAATGTACATTTATTGTCTCTATTCTCGAATCCGAATTATGTAATCTCAAAGCGTTAATGTATCAATCAACTCTTCTAATTGCAGTACCTATTCATGCTTCTCTTCTTTCGCATGCTTCGTCTGTTCCTATGTTTAACGGGCTTAACTATTCCGAATGGTGCGAGCAAATCCAATTTCACCTAGGTGTTTTGGATCTTGACTTAGCACTTCAAGTTGAAAAGCCTGCTGCTATTACTAATACTAGCAGCGACACTGAAATATCTATCCATAATGCTTGGGAAAGATCGAACAGACTAAGCCTTATGCTTATGCGAATGAGTATAGCAAACAACATCAAGTCCACTCTCCCTCATACTGAAAATGCTAAGGAATTCATGAAATCAGTGGGAGAACGCTCCCAAACTGCTGATAAGTCTCTTGCTGGGACATTAATGGCTACTTTAACTACCATGAAGTTTGATGGTTCTCGTAGCATGCATGAGCACGTCATTGAAATGACGAACATTGCAGCAAGACTTAAGTCTTTAGGGATGACTGTGGATGATAACTTCCTCGTGCAGTTTATTTTGAATTCACTGCCTTCTGAGTATGGTCCTTTCCAAATGAACTATAACACCATGAAAGACAAATGGAATGTGAATGAACTTCACAGTATGTTAGTTCAGGAGGAAACACGGATTAAGAATCAGGGAACTCATTCCATTCATCTCGTTACCAATTATGGAGCTGGTAAGAAAGTCGGAAGAAAGAAAGGAAATGGCAAGCATGGACCATTGAAAGTGAATGAGTCATCTGTCCAAATTCAGAAAAAGGAACATAACGATCTCAAGTGTCATTTCTGTGGGAAACCTGGACACTTCCAAAGGGATTGCCTGAAACGTAAGGCATGGTTCGAAAAGAAAGGTATGTTTAAAGCTTTCGTATGTTTCGAATCAAATTTAGTTGAAGTTCCTCATAATACCCGGTGGCTTGATTCCGGCTGCACCACTCATGTTTCAAATATGATGCAGGGATTCCTTACGACCCGAATCACAAATCTAAATGAAAAATATGTGTACATGAGAAATCGAGTCAAAGCTCCAGTTGAAGCTATTGGAACTTATCGTCTTATTTTAGATTTCGGACACCATTAAGATTTGTTTCAAACTCTTTATGTACCTTCCGTTTCTCGTAATTTGGTTTCTCTTTCAAGACTTGATTCTGTTGGATATTCCTTTAAATTTGAGAATGGATGTTTTAGTTTGTTTAAACAAAATCTTTTTATTGGTTCTGGTGTCCTTAATGATGGTCTTTATAAATTTAAGCTCGATAATAATTTTGCTGAGACTCTTTTAACCCTGCATCATAATGTTGGAACTAAACGTGGTTTAGTGAATGAAAATTCTGCTTTCTTGTGGCATAAACGTTTGGGGCATATTTCCCAAGAACGAATGAAAAGATTGGTAAAGAACGAAATCCTTCCAAATTTGGATTTTACCGATCTTGACATTTGTCTGAGTTGTATTAAGGGAAAACAAACAAAACACACAAAGAAGGGAGCCACTAGAAGCACACAGCTTCTTGAAATAATACACACCGATATCTGCGGGCCTTTTGATGTTTCCTCGTTCGGAAAAGAAAGATATTTTATCACTTTTATCGATGATTTTTCACATTATGGTTATATCTATCTATTAAATGAGAAGTCTCAGTCGATAGATGCCCTCGAGGTATTTATTACTGAGGTTGAAAGACAGCCAGATAGAAAAGTGAAGATTATTAGATCTGATAGAGGTGGTGAATTCTATGGAAAATATAATGAATCTGGGCAATGTCCAGGCCCATTTGCCAAATTCCTTGAAAAGCGTGGTATATGTGCTCAATATACTATGCCAAGTACACCACAATAGAATGGTGTAGCAGAAAGATGTAATCGTACTCTCTTGGATATGGTTAGGAGTATGTTAAGTAATTCTTCATTACCCACATCATTGTGGATGCACGCTCTTAAAACTACCGTGTACTTGTTAAACAGGGTTCCTAGTAAGGCAGTTCCTAAGACTCCTTTTGAACTGTGGACTGGTAGGAAACCTAGTTTAAGGCACCTGCATGTTTGGGGTTGCCCGGCAGAAGTAAGAGCTTGCAATCCACAAGAAAAGAAATTGGATCCAAAGACAATCAGTGGTTTTTTCATTGGCTATCCTGAAAAGTCTAAAGGGTATAAGTTTTACTGTCCTGATCATAGTACAAGAATTATCGAAACTGGAAATGCTAGGTTCATTGAGAATTGTGAGATTAGTGGGAGCCAAGAACCACGAAATGTGGATATTTAAAAAGTTAAGGTGCAAGTTCCTTTGCCCATAACTCCTTGTAAAGTTGTTGTTCCTCCCATTGTTGAACAACCTAATATTGGGCAAGAACAACACATTAATGACCATGAAACTCACAATAATGATAATGAACCTGAAATAAATAAACCACATGAAATACAATTACGTAGGTCTCAAAGACAAAGGAGATCTGCTATTTCAGATGAATATGTGGTTTATCTTCATGATTCAGAATGTGACTTAGGAGTTGATGATGATCCAGTTTCATTTTCACATGCCATGGAAAGTGATAATTCTATAAAATGGTTAGATGCCATGAAAGATGAGTTGAAATCTATGGAACAGAATGAAGTCTGGGACCTTGTTGAATTGCCAGAAGGTTCTAAAAGATTCGGGTGTAAATGGGTCTTTAAGACCAAACATGACTCCAATGTCAATATCGAACGACATAAGGCCAGACTTGTTGCAAAAGGTTTTACTCAGAAAAGTGGTATTGATTATAATGAGACCTTTTCACCGGTTTCTAAGAAAGATTCTTTTAGAATTATTATGGCTTTGGTAGCTCATTATGATTTGGAGCTACATCAAATGGATGTGAAAACAGCATTTCTGAATGGTAATTTGGATGAAGAAGTTTATATGGATCAACCTGAGGGTTTCTCCATAGAAGGAAAAGAACGTATGGT
>BMAC01000459.1:705937-727169 GCA_014905375.1 Phtheirospermum japonicum
ACCTAGGATTAGTTTTCTTTTTTTAATTATGTAGAAATCCTCTTAATATAATTAGGATAGATACTTTAATTAATACTAGTGCTTAACTCATCGCGATGCAACGGAGCGAATTGAAATGGATGGTGTAAATTCATTCGATGTAAGTGTAATATTATTAATTTATTAATGTAATATAATAACTTAAAATACTCAAGTCACGATTTGGTCAACACGAGCAAATTTAAAACAAAGGCGGTGGATATACGCACCTCGTTTTATTTATTAGTTCACCCCACTAAAAATGTTATCACAAAAATGTCAATATTATCCTTAAACCCTACACCCCCAAATACTTCATCTCCTTCAACTCTCCACCACCACTCCAGCCGTCGCCCATCACTGTCGCCACTGCCATGGCCGTCCGTCTATTGAAGAAATATAAACAAAACATGCACACAGAAATACGTTGCCGCCGTCGTGCCATTGAAGAAAGAAAAAGAAAAAAAATGCCTTAAAAAAAGTCGTTCGAACCAAACTTTCGAATACAAAATATAAGTTTTAAAAAATGCGGATTTGAACACAAAACACAAAATATTAATATAATGTATATATATATATATATATATATATAATCTAAATACAATTTTTTGTGTTTATTCATTTTTTTTCAAATTTATATTACAAGTATTATATTTTTATTGGTTAATGGTTTATTTAATAATTATATAATTATATTAATATTTTGTGTTTTGTGTTCAAATCGATTTTTTAAACTTATATTTTGTATTCGAAAGTTTGGTTCGAACGACTTTTTTTAAGGTATTTTTTTCCTTTTTCTTTCTTCAATGGCACGACGGCGACAACGTATTTCTGTGTGCATGTTTTGTTTATATTTTTCAATAGACGACGGCCATGGAAGTGGCGACAGTGATGGGCGACGGCTGGAGTGGTGGTGGAGAGTTGAAGGAGATGAAGTATTTGGGGGTGTAGGGTTTAAGGATAATATTGACATTTTTTTGATAACATTTTTAGTGGGGTGAACTAATAAATAAAACAAGGTGCATATATCCATCTCCTTTGTTTTAAATTTGCTCGTGTTGACCAAATTGTGACTTGAGTATTTTAAGTTATTATATTACATTAATAAATTAATAATATTATACTTACATCGAATGAATTTACACCATCCATTCAATTCGCTCCGTGCATCGCATGAGTTAAGCACTAGTATTAATTAAAGTATCTATCCTAATTATATTAAGAGGATTTCTACATAATTAAAAAAGAAAACTAATCCTAGGTGACTTTTTAATTAAAAAAAGACACCAAATAACGGCCAGGGAAGTGAGGAGATTAAATGACTAAGTTTGAGCTATGGTCGCCCAGAGGAGGATGGCCAGATCAGGTCATCCTAAATAACGGCCCGCAAATCACGGATTGTTTCTGTTTTTGGGATCTTGGAAAGGTCCCCACTCAGCCATTACTATAAATATCCCAAGCTAAGGGCTAGTAGAGGTATGACATTCTGATCATTCCTACTATGATTATTCCGATATAAAACGGCTTACTAACTTAAGTATCGGAAAGGTTTCCACTGGAATCCCTCTGGTGGTCCTTTCTAACGTGGCTTTTTGTGAAGTAGGTCGGGATAATTCCAAGGAAGAAACAAGTGTTCTTGGTTAGCATTTTCCAGGGCAAAAAAATTGGCTTCGTCTGTGGAAAAAGTGTAATCGAATTAGGACGTGAGGCAAAAAATCATGGAATCAGATGGACTCAGGTGAAATCTCGTGGCGGAGCTGGGTGGTACGCCAAGTTCTGCCACATTGACAGGGCTCTGAATTTGTCAACCATTTTCTTACCCGATCCTTTAGTTTGAAAATGAAGAGTCGCATCTTCACTTGATCTTTCGTAAGGCTGGGAGGAGGGAAAGTCTGGGCGATAGCATCATACTCTCGAATAAACTTCAGCGGATCCTCGCTCAGGAGTCCATGAAAAAAGAGGAGTTGCTCGAAGTAGAAACCGCCAGGACCGTACTCCCGCATCGCGGGGCTCAATGGAATGGACGGTCGAAAAAATATATTAATTGCTATATGATGGAGACGCTCGATAGATAGACATTTCTTTGGAACGGTTTGTTGAATCTCGAGCCTTGGTCGTCGATGTACCTTGCATACACAACAATCAACGCACAAGATTTAATGTACCGACGGAAAATAGCAAAAACAAACAAAAAGAATAATCACAAACAAACACTAAACATAAACAAAACAAATAAAAATACGAACAAAGATCACGAAGAGCGAACATAAGAATCACAACCTTTAGCCTTCCCAGTCAACGGCGCCAAATTCTGAGTTGAAATTTTTAAACACTTACTTTTTATTTTAATAAATAGCTCGTACGCAAGAGAATGGAGCAGTTGTAAGTGACAAATTAACTCGAGTCGTATCTCTCGAGTAAGACTAATGGGAAGTAGTTTTTGTGTTTGATATCACGAACGAGAAAATAATGAGGAAAAGGCTAATCTAAACACTCGATCAATTTTCGGTTTGGGAGTTGTAATAACCAAGACGAAGACTTAAACGACGAGCAATGAAATCAACAACTTTTAAAAGATTAATAAAACGGGGGTCTAGGGCTCTAGAATTGTCTCCACGATCAACTGACATTTCATCGAACACTTAATCTACGAGCTGGGGTTGTCAATCCCTACTTGTAGATTAAACACCTGACAATCCCAATTGATGGTTCTAAATGATTTTAGGCACTAGACCCATAAATTCTAACTAGCATTCATCAACAAGTTCAATAACCCAACATAAAACTTAACTAACAATGCAAGAGCATCACAATCCAACAAGCAACACATAATCAAATGAAACATAAATTGGAATAATCGAAGACAAGAAACTGAAAGCTTACTTGGAAATAATGGAAAGTATCAACGTTCAAATTAGGAAATGCACGAATCACAACTAATCTATGTCCAACGTACGAGTAGTCATTAACAATCTAATATCTACTAAGGACTGAAAAACCGAAGTTTGAATCGGTGAAAGGAAGACAAAATGAAGAAAGACTCAAGAACACTCTTGGGTTGTCAGCCCCAAGAGGTTCGAAAATGTGTTCTCGTCACAGTCTACGAATGCTAGATGATTGATCCTCCTCGATCAAGCCTCTCTTCCTGGTATTTTTGTAGCCTCAAAACCCCCTTCTTTGGCTGAGTAACTAAAAAATTTTTGAAAATCCGAGTTTGTAACGCTCCCATTTGGCCGGATGGTCTGAAGAATCCAACCGGATGGGGGTCTTTATCAGCCAATCCGGTCGGATGTCAGATCCATCCGGCCGGATGTGAGTCCAGTAGGCCAATCCGGTCGGGACATCCGACAGGTGTGAATTTAGAAGATCAATCTGGTAGGATGTCAGATCCATCCGACCAGATGAGTGTCCTTGTAGCTACTTCTTGGCGCTGACTTTCTCGTCCTTATCTCTCGATTCTCGTAAAGGTTTACGAGCTTTATCCTCTTGAAATCTCAGGCTCGTCAAGCGCTCTAGCTTCATGAGAAAACACAGAAGTCATCTCAAAAGGACCAATTAACGATCGAAAAATCGGAAAGTTAAGTAAAAAGCTGTAAAATGCAAAATTATGCAAAATAGCCTAATCACAACCCGAAAAGATAACAAAATGACTCAAACATGACTCGAAATATATACAAATTCATAACAAATACGTACGAATAAATCACCTCATAGACCTTATTTCTCGTTGCATACTTCACACTCATGTGATACGTGGAAGTGACCGCCTGAAACTCATTGAGGGCGGGTCGCCCTAATATGATGTTGTAAGCTAAAATGGCCTTAAATATTAAAAACTTGAACTTCTTCTCCACGCGTAGCTCGCCTCTTCCCCATGAAACCGGAAGCACCACCTCTCTTTCTGTGATGACCCACGCTCCATTGAAAGCATAACTCGGTGTTTGCACAGGTCGTATTTTTACCTCTAGATTCATCTGTTCCAAGCACGCCTAGTAGAGGATATTAACCAAGCTCCCATTATCCAAGAATACTCTTCCAACATCATATCCTGCCACCTTTGCCTCAATCACCAATGCATCATTATGCTCGACCTGCAAGCCTCGTCGTTCACCCGGGCTGAAAGAAATAACTGGTCCAGCCCCCTTGGGTCGCCTATTAATGGCAACGACCTCGAATGGTCCCGGGCGAGATGCCTTCACATGCCATTTTCTTGTGTTGTTTGAGTCTCCATCCGTTGGTCCACCCGATATCATGTTTATCCTTCTCCTATTATTCCCAGCAGCTCTTCCTTGCTCTGCCCTTCTTTTCCATTCTTGTCTCGATCGCCCCCCGCCTGTGCCTGCGGGGGTCCCCCTGGTGGTGGTCCCGGTAGAGCCTGCCTTTGTTCTTGGGGTTCTTTTTCCTTATACACCACCTCCTTTAAGTGTTCTACTTTGATCAAACTCTCAATCTCCTCCTCTAAGTGCCGGCATCGCTCAGTAGAGTGCCCAGGATTGTTGTGAAACCTGCAAAAGAACTGAGATCGTGGGTTAGTAGGAGTTGTCGTATAATCTTCTGGCCACCTAATGGCATCAAGCACTTGGTTCTCCATGATTTGGTTCTCCATGATTGTAAACACCTTAGCTCTTGGCATTGCTAACACAACTACAAACTGCATATTTAACGTCGGTTTTTTTTCTTCATTTTCACGACAGTTATGGAACCAATGTCTAAACGGCCGATGTGAAAATTCACGTCGGTTTTAGCAAAAACTTTGTTTTAATGGTATTAACACAAAATGTACCCAAAGATATTTCCAAAAAATAACTCAAAACCATTCAACAAAGAGTTCAAATATCATTCCATCTTCAAGAAATAAATTCTAAAACATACGAGTTAAAAACTATTTAAGAACTACGAATTAATACCGAAGCCACAAATTAGAGACGGTCAAAGAAAATATTAAAGAAGTCTAATTTCTTTTATGACCTGCTCTCGAGCTCGCTTGGAAGCTCCATGGCAATCTCCTGTTAGCATCACTGTTTTGATGCCTATTGACTTAAGATCTTCGATTGCTTCTTTTGCTCTCGTTCGACATATATAGAATAGACAGAAGATGCCAGCTGGAGACGATCCCAAAAAGACGTAACCAACCAACATTTCTTCTATGTCGTAACCTTCTCTTTTAGAAACTGGATGTGATAAAAAAAGATGTGTTACGCAAAAGAAGCAAAAAAAAAAAAAGCGAAAAACAAATAATGGTGAAAAAAAAATTCCTATTTTGGAAATCTAAGTATGTTAAACTATTTCACCTGCGCTACACCTTGCCCGTGAAGCAATTTTCGAGTTTCCGATAAATATTTCGTTATTTTCAATATTTCCACAATCCCTTCTCCAGCAAAATTTTTAAATTCTCGACTTTGTCGGGCTTCGGCTCGATTCCATGTGATCTCGTAAACTCAACCAGAGCAGCTGCCATTGGATTACTCGATTTGCATTCTACGCTCGAAATCCTGGAAAAATGTATACAGAAAATTAATAAATACCAATATAGCAGTGAATTCAAGCTAATATCATCCCGTAGAGATTTCAAAGACCATAATCTTTACCCGAGCCAGAGTCTCAAGATGTTCGGCTCGTTTAAACAGAACGCCGAGCGTTGTTGCTTTTGATAGTGCGCAGAACATGGCAACCGGAGTGGAAAGAAGAAGTGCGCATGGGCATGCTGTGACTATAACGACGAGCTAAGCGGTACCATTCTTTCTTTTTTTGGACTTGGAGTGCCAGAGGGACTATGGCTAATGAAGCCGATACCAATATTATGGCTGCAAAAAGCCCAAAGAGCCCTTATATAGTTTTTTCTTTTTCTATATACATCGATTTTGTGGATCGAGAATTAGTAGAGAATAAATTAAAATTTTAAACATAAAATCAAAACAAAGGAAAAAAACTAAGAAAATAAAATAAAATAAAATCGACAAACCTGGTGTATAATACTTAGCACACTCATCCATAAACCTTGAGTTTTCTATTTCTTGTTCTGAGCCTCTTCTAGAATCGTCGCCATTCAAGCCACCGCATAATCTTTCGCCACACCAGTGGTTTTAATGCTTACGTATTGTAAAAAAAAAGATCCGATCAATAGTAAAACGTTTGCTGCACCATTTTATTAAAAAGAGAGCTAGGTTTAAAAATCATTTTCTACCGTTGATATTAATCGTGCCGGCCCAAACAGTCGAGTGTTTTTGCTTGCTCACAGGAAAAGATTCTGCGATCATAGTTTTTTAATCCACTTCGCAATTACCTTCTACAATAATTTCGTCAATTGGTATTGATTCGGACTGGAGGACTGACAACCAGTTTGACGGGACTGCGTGAATTGTTGTAGGATAGATCCCTGTAGTGAGTTTGTATGAATAAAAAAGATTAATTAATACTAATCAAAAATACAAAAACTTGATCCTTCATTCTCGAGCAACCATAGCCTCTGATAATAGCCACGACCCTAAACCAAATCTATATATTCTAATTAAAACTCTCTATTTGATACACCACTATGACCTCAAGAAGAAGAAAAATAAAATATACACTCACCAATTAGAACCACCAGGCAATCGATCGGGAGAAAGAAACAGCACATATCATCTAACGAGGTTACATTTGACTCTTCAGTAAAATAAACTCTCACAGGCCGCAACATCATCCGCCTGCAAATCCAAAACCTCCTTCCCAGTCGATCCAGACCTAACAATCTTCATCACAGCATCAAACACGGCTTTCTGGAAATTATCATCGCCCACCTTAGCCAATATCTCCTTCACAACCTTAAAATCCAATCCTCGAGCCAACACAAGCTCCCCAATAATCTCGCCAAAACCAGACGGTGCCTTTGGTAAATCAATAGCGAGATCTTCAAGCGACTCGGCATAGACGAGACATCCCGCCCCAACATCATCGGCGTTAAAGACCTTCTTAGCAAACAAATGAACCAAAAGTTTCGAAACGGGCTCGACTTTCCAACCCGACGGAAATGGCTTCTTTCACAACTTTGGGATGATAAGCGGGGTCTTCAATTCTTCAACGCACTGCAACGCTTCGTCCAAAAGCCGAACGCTAAAATATTCCTCCAAGAGTGAATTCATTCTTCTCTTGAGCTCATCTGTATTCAATTTTACAGACAGCTGTAGATACAGTCGGATCCTGTTTAAGTTTTGTGGGTGCTTGAGATGCGGGATCCAAACTAGTCGGCCGAGCAGGTGGGGTGCTGCCCTGCAAAAGAGCGCTAGTTTTGCCACCCATGAAACCACCACTGCTACCTTGAGGCAAAAGCCGATGGTTTAGTGGTGGCTGAACACGTGTAGGAGCCGAACCATCGCCTCTAGGCATAGATCGAGTTTTAGGAACTTCCCAATTGTTATTATTAACCAGTCCGGGCATCCCAGGCATTTTCCTTATTCCGGGCATCCCAGGCATCATACTGCCCGAACCAGGTCGGTTCGTTGGATTAATATTTCCCACATGAGCCCCAGAAGTTACGACTCGACTATTTCTAATGCTAGCGGTGTAGCACCTGGACGTAACCCCATATTTTTCTCGGCTTCGTTGTGGATCTCAGTAATGGTCTTGGCTTAGACCTGGTAAAAATCACAATTGAAACCATGAAGACTGTATAGAATGGGAAAAGTGCTAAAAAAGCCAACAATCACTGTTTTGCTTTTCTTCCATGAGAATAAGAATGATGATGTATTTATGAGACGAAAAAACAAATAAATAAAAACAATAATAGGCCAGTCATGTCTCCTCCTCCCGCCTCGGGATCCAATTGTTGGTACGCAGATCTAGAACATCACGTATCTTAAATGTGAGCCGAGCCGCGAGCTGAGGGTTCGTCGACAACTCCTTCAAGCGGTTAAAATAAACGTCATTGATGCGCTTCAACTTTTGATTCTCATCGAGCTATTTGCCAATCGTGTTGAAAAACTGGCAAATGGCCTCAACGTTCTCCTCGGCTGGACAAGCCTTGGTATCGTGTCCCAATAGTTCCTGCTCGGAAAAAAAATGTGTTATCAGTATGAAGACACATAAAGAAAAGAAATGAAATACACACAGAACGAGGTGGAAAGAGAATAAGAACCTGAACAATGTGGTGAACAATCTTTTCGGGAACCATTCTCTGCTTCAATAGTTCTCCGATTGGGCGAATGTTACCGAGCGTACGGAGTTTGACAAGCCTCTCTTTATCTCCTCTCCGACTCTTGCTCAGGGGCAGTCATCTCTCGCAACTCTTCCCTCATTTTGTCAGCGCCTTAGAAGGCCTCCTGGCAAATATTCAAGAGGATTCGCTTGAATGTGATTTCTTTGCCACTGGGCTCGTCTGAGGGGAATGGGGGGAGCTTTTCATTCAGGTCTGAGCAGGGCAATGCGTACATGGGGCAAAACATTGGCTCCAACACGGCCTTGTCAAATATCAAGGAGATAATCCCCTGTTGAGAAAAGAAACATAATATAAGCTCTTAGAGAGAGATAGATTTTAATCAACAAAATAAATTAAATCATTTATACAGCATGTAGTGCCTTCAGAATATCAGCAGTTGTTATCCCAGAGTCGATCAATTGACCCTTCAGGAGATCGAATTTTTCAGGAGTCAGCTTGTTCAATATGCTGCAGGAAATATATATACACCAGTTAACATGACTCTGCATAACAAGAACATACTCCTGAACCAGAACTTGGTGTTTATAAAGCCCAAAAAAAACAAATCGAGGAACTCAACAAAAATAGGGCAAATGCATAAGTTAGCATTACATAAACTTCTAAATTTGCATAAGCTTCTTGGAGATGAAATAAAAGTAAGCATCTAACGAAAAGGGATAAGTGGTGTAAAATGGATTACCCCTTCACTGTTTTCAGAACACGGTCCTTCTCAGAAAGAGTTTCTCTTCGAGTAGACCATGGTGCCTCAGCCTTGATTAGAGCCGGTGCAAACTGTTTGACAGGCAAACACAAGAATATTCATTTTTCTTTAGAAATAATAATTTATGAGAGTCGAGAAAGTACACTCTAAACAAGCAAGCCAGTTTTATTCATGAAAGCAGTATCTGAGATTATTGAAACTCTACTTTCCCAACATTACATATTAACAAAATTAAGATAACGGTTTAATAAAGATGGATCATAGTAAACAACTCGAGATACCATCAATTTCTGACCCTGTAAAAGAAAATCCTAAATAAAAGTGCATTTCGTAAAATTGATTTATTTATTCACCCATGGTTGTTTGACCTTATTTATAAATTCCAAAAGAGCTTAGCATACAGTACACAGGTTCACTGTATAACAGAAAGGAGACACTAATACAGTTCACTTAAAGCAAGCAAATTACCCCTTGGTTTGAAGAAATATGTGTTCTTGTAAACTGCGAGTTTTAGTTTGCATCTTGTTGCGGCACCAATGTCTCTATCTCTTATTGACTCCCAAGACCTCTCCTCTGCTGGAGCAGGCAACTGTGCAGAGCGGTTCCGCCAGTCACGGTTGTCCTGCTCAGAATAACGACTCTGAGCCTGATTTGGGAGCTACACAAGTAACATATTTTATGTATGTCAGGATTGAGTAAAAAAGGGCAATGACAAAGAATATAATGATAACAAATGCACAACGCAAACAATGGGCTAAAACTAAAAACCTAACATATTGCAAACAAATAAAAAATGCAGTTTAGGTTTATGTGTTGTAAATTGGATTAATTCTAATTAAATGGTATAACGATAATTCATGTTAATGAATTGTATAGGATTATTTTACGTGTCGTGTAGATAATCGTAGCATTTTGAATTTTTCAAATCCATTTATTGGTGAGTGAGAAATGATGGTTGGAAGTTGAACGGTTTGCTTTAATGCTTTATCGGTATCCCACATTGAATGTTAGTCAATGTGGAAGAGAGTTTAAAAATGATTACATTTCTTTAATATACATCAAGTGGGCCAGAGAGTGTTGTGAGCTTTGTGTAAACGAAGTTCACGCGGGCTCTTGGACTTGGGTTCGCCAGTCCGCCTTCGGTGAAGCCGAAGGCGGATCCGATCTATTTCTGTACATAGTTCAGTCCAGATTTTCCGATCTATCTCTGTACATAGTATCACGGGACGAAGTCGTTTTATCTTTGGGAACGTTTTGCCAAAACCGCAAAATCGTTTTGCGGAAAGAGAACTTCTCGACTCGACTTTCAATTTTTCTTTGAAGTTTCTGTTTTCTTTTCTTTTTCCAGTATTTTAGTGATTACATTTACAGCCCTATTCGATTTATTTGTAATAGTTCTAACAATCGCAAAACAATTTTTTCCTGTAATTTCATTTTTCTGTAATCCCTAACTGGAAAAGGATGTCAACCTCAAGCACTCCGACGAGCGACGCTATTCCGGCCATCACCTCCACTACTTCGGCGACGAACACTGCCCCCGCAGTCATGAATACAACGACAATTGGCATGTCTACGCCAATTATGAACAATACTCAGCCTGAGTTAATTATCAACCAAGGAACTCTTGATTTCTTACTCGAGACGCTGACTAAGCGCATGGTACAGCCGAACTCATCCATAACTTCGGCTGTTGGAACGATCCCTTTTGGGATAGGGACTTCGGTCCAAAATATGTCAGCTCCGGCTGTGACCAATCCCATTGGGATGACGGGAACTTCGGTTCCGAGTTTGTTTACAACTGCTCCCTAAACAGATTCAACTGTTTTGAATACCCATTCAACGGGTTCGGTGGGGACTTTTGTACCAACGATGAACGCGCCGGTGCACTCCATGCCCGCGGCGGAGAAGCCTCCAAAATTTAATGGGGAAGGCTTCAAGAGGTGGCAACAAAAGATGCTGTTCTACCTCACGATGCTTGGTTTCGCCAACTTCGTGAAGGAAGATGAACCACCTACTCCGGACAAGGACGAGACCAGTTTCCATGTTCACGCTGCCTATGATAATTGGCACAATGGGGACTATCTATGTAAAGGTTTTCTTTTAAGTAGCCTAGAAGATAGCATGAGTAATGTGCACTCGGATATAAAGACCTCCAAGAAAATTTGGGAGGCACTTGAGAAAAAATATAGTTCCGACGAGGCTGGAACTAGGAAATTTGTAGTCACGAACTTCATGGACTACAAGATGGTGGACTCTCGCCCGGTTATGGAACAAGTTCAAAAGTTCCAAATGCTGGTGAATGATGTCCACGCCGAGGGGATGATTCTCCCGGATGCTTTCACGGCCGCTGCCATGATTGACAAGCTTCCACCAAGTTGGAAAGACTTCAAGACGTACCTCAAACACAAACGAAAGGCGATGTCTCTTGAAGACGTTATCCGGAAAGTACGAATTGAATCCGAAGTTCGTGTTCAATACAAGAATCCGAAAAGTTCGGATGAACCTCGGGTGAATTTGCTTGAACGAGGTGAGAACTCGAAGAAAAGGCCGCGTCCCGGCAACTCGAAGCCTAAAGCTCCTTCTTCTAAGAAGTTCGAAGGCAAATGCTACAATTGCAATTATCCTGGACACATGTCTAAGGATTGCCGCAAGCCAAAGCAAAAGAAGGCTAGGCCAAGTGCACACATTGCCGAGAGAGAGCTGACTAATGATGACCTCGTTGCGGTTATCACTGAAGAAGCTAACATGATCGAGAACCGTGGCCAATGGTTTATCGACACTGCTGCAACCGCCCATGTGTGTGCTGATCGGAGCTTGTTCTCCAAATACCTTCCTTGTGAGGGAAGGAAGTTGAACATGGGAAATCAAGCTTCTTCGGAAGTTGCTGGTACTGGTACGGTTGTGCTGAAAATGACCTCTGGCAAGGAGATCACTCTGAATGAGGTGCTGCACGTTCTGGACATCCGGAAGAACTTAGTCTCTGGTTCAATACTAGTTAGTCGTGGCTTTAGACTTGTATTTGAGGCTAATAAGTTTGTACTGTCGAAGTTTAGAACACCTCTGGGTAAGGGTTACCTTACGGATGGTTTGTTCAAACTAAGTGTAATGGCTATACGCCCAAAACAAGTCATTAATAAAATTGCTTCTGATTCCTCTTACTTGACTGAGTGCTCTAGTTTATGGCATTGTATATTAGGCCACGTTAATTTAAATGCAATAAAACGTTTATCAAATCTCAATTTACTTAAGGTAAATGAATTTGTTAATAAAAGTAAGTGTGAAATTTGTGTAGAAGCAAAAATGACTAAGTTGCCGTTCAAATCGGTAGAAAGGAGCACGATCCACCATGGAATTTGAGTTCATCGCTTTGGACAAAGCGGGTGAAGAAGCGGAATGGCTTCGTAAYTTTTTAGAAGATATTCCATGTTGGGAGAAACCCTTGCCGCCTGTTATGCTTCACTGCGATAGTCAAGCTGCTATTGGGAGGGCAAGAAGTGGTTTGTATAACGGCAAGTCTCGACATATTCGTCGGAGACAACACCGTGAGACATCTGTTATCGAGTGGGATTATCTCTGTTGACTACGTAAGGTCGATAGATAATCTAGCGGATCCATTCACTAAGAACATAGCTCGAGATCAGATGTACAAGTTGCTAGAAGGAATGAGAGTGAAATCCACATCTTAAAGATTATTGTAGTGGAAACCCAACCATGATGAGTGGAGATCCCACAAACTTGGTTCAATGGGAAAACTAAACTGCAAGAGTCTGGGTAAGTAAAACTCTATGAACTTATTCCTTAACGCAAAAGTAGAGTTTATAATCTGTCACGTGGTGAGGTTAAATCTCTGATTTTTAATGATTCTTGTGCAGGTTTTTGACTTGAGTATGACAAAATGCTAATTTGAAGAATCACCTATGTAAGCGAGAAGTGAGGGCCGCTTCTACTGAAGCTTATGAAACCAAAGAAGTTGTCCATGGCCAGAAACGGACACAAACGTGAGAACGGAAAAATTTTGAGACCTTAGTGGGTTGGTACTATTGTCTAGTATACACAAAGGGGAATAGTTCAAGAATTATGTTCATTAATCTGCCGGTATACTCGGTAGTATTAACTAAGGAGGGTTCAAGGCCACAAGCCACCTATCCCTATTCTCTATTGTCTCTTAAGGACTGAGCTATGTATTTGCATTCATGCATGACGTTTTGGAGTTTCTCACTCATGTGGGGGATTGTTGTAAATTGGATTAATTCTAATTAAATGGTACAGCGATAATTCATGTTAATGAATTGTATAGGATTATTCTACGTGTCGTGTAGATAATCGTAGTATTTGAATTTCTCAAACCCATTTATTGGTGAGTGAGAAATGATGCTTGGAAGTTGAACGGTTTGCTTTAATGCTTTATCGGTTATCCCACATTGAATTAGTCAATGTGGAAGAGAGTTTAAAAATGATTACATTTCTTTAATGTACATTAAGTGGGCCAGAGAGTGTTGTGGGTTTTGTGTAAACGAAGTTCACGCGGGCTCTTGGACTTGGATTCGCCAGTCCGCCTTCGGCGTAGCCGAGCCCGAGCCCGGACCTCGGACCTGGGTCTTGGGTCTTGGGCAATTGGTCCGAATTGGGTGGTCCGATTGAGTTGGTCCGTGTAGGGTTCGGGTTCTGGCTCAACCCTGGTTTCCCTTTTGAACCTTCACGCACCTGACCGTTACGTAATGGCTGGCTCTTGACCAGTCAGACGTTTTCAACTTTTGAATTTCAAAAAGCAAACGTATCTGCACGCTGAACTCGTCCAGGTTCATGATTGATAAAACTGACTGTTTGAATGCCATTAAGGACGTCTTAATTGGCAGCTATGATTTTAAATTTTCCTAGAACGAAAGGATGGGAATCCTAATCGATCTAGTATACTTAAACTACGACACGTTTTCGGTAGCATCTCACGCGTGTAAATGATGTCCCATTGTTCCCGGCATCCTAAATCCGCGAGAAAGTCCGCCGGTTTGTTGCCTTCGCGGAAGGTATGGGTAAAATGGACTTTTCGACCAGAGCAAAATTGCCGAATCTTCATCAAATCGTGTTGTAGGGCCTAATGTCCATGTTGGGCTCGATCTTGAATAAAGAGCAGAAGGGCTTGGGCATCCAATTCAACCCAATAAGACTGGGCCGAAAATTTTGCAAGTAGTCCTAGCTCAAATGCAAGCGCCTGGGCTTCAGCCTCTATGCTGCTCTGGGCCTCGAAGGAAATGGAAAAGGCCCACAACACTTGACCGTCTGGGCTCCTAATAATTCTGCCTCCTCCAGCCTTTCCTTCTTGGACCGACCAATCTGTATTTGATTTTATGCAGCCCACTTCCGATTTAGCCCAGCGCACCAAAAAATCAGCCCGCTCCCTGGCCTGTGATAGAGAGTAGCCCGCCGAATCAGCTCGCATCCCATGAGCCAGCCCTGGTCTAGCCTGGTTAGCCCAACTTAATAAATTGGGGTTAGCCGACCTGGGCTCCTGAAATTGCAAAAAATTGCTAGCCAAATGCCGGACCCCCTTCCATACTTTGAAACCAAACCGGTTAGCCAGAAAAATCAGAAAATTATAAATTTGCCCCATAATTCTTTCAAACTTGACATTTATGCCCCTGCACTTTGCATCATTTCTAGCAGTCCACAAAAACCAAAATACCAAGCAAGGAACTAAAACACTCAAGTGTGTGGTGTGTGCATTTGAGAAGGAATTGGCCCAATAATTTAAGAATAATCTCACACATTTAGTCTGAGGGATTTCCAATTTGAACATATTTGCAAAATGACCCCAGACTTTAGTACTAACTTCACTTTTAAAAAATATGTGTTCTAGGTTTTCTGTTTTAAATTTTGAGGATGTCAAAGGATCAAGGTTACTTGCCACATCACTACAGCAATAGCACCTTGAAGCCATTTGGAACCCCCTTTGCTGCAACTTTGCATCAACAGAAATCCTATCTTGCACCAATCTCCAAAGGAACACAGAAATTGTAGGGGTAATGTATTTGTTCCAAAAAAGATCATAAATTTTCTGTTTTAACATAAGGCACCATCACACACCCCCAAGCTGAGGCAGTGGTAAACACACTAGTAGAGGAGGCTTTCCAAATCATTTTGTCCTCAGAATCATGATCAATAGGCACAGAAGCGACCAAATAAGCCATATAAATAGGAAGCACAGTGCCCACCTTCTGAAAATCCCAAGATCCATTGTTCCAGAACATATTTACCCTTATACCTCCATTTCTGTCAGGATTGTCAGGAACATGAAAATCCAAAGGTCCATCACCCACCTAATGCTCATGCCAGAAACTGATGTTGCCCTTGCCAAGAGTCCAAAAAATGTGATTTTGAGCTACATCCCTGATTTTACAAATCCTCTTCCAAGTAGGACTATCATGAACAGAAATAACCACAGAACCAGGAAATCTATAGCCACAATACCTGTCCCTCAAAAAATTAGCCCAAGGGGACTTTTGCAATCTGAATCTCCACCACAGCTTAAGAGAGTAGGCATGAATACAATCAGATATTTTTCTGAAACCAAGACCACCTTCCCCTGTAGGTCTACAAACTTGATCCATATATAGTCGGGTTTTGGACGAAGCACAAAAATTCAACTCCTTACACAAGAGGGCCTATACATGTAAAACCCGACGAGTAAGCTATTCAAACTTCTAAGCATGTGGTGATTGCTCAAAAATGTAATAAACTCACAAAAGACAAATTTGTGTCTCAACCATATAAATGCACAATTAGCAAGTGTCACTTCGCCAAGGCTCGAGTTAATAAAGACAAATCATGCTTTGTAAAACCCGGACACTAACCACCTAACCACCCCACACTTAAACTATGCAATGCCCTCATTGCATTTTAATGAAAAGAAAGTAAAAGGAGGGTGAATAGAAGCTTCCTTAACCGAGCGAGTTTTGGGTCGAGCTCGGTGGGGTCCACTTAAGCATCCAAGCAATCCAAGTGAAAATCGAGAACGGCTTGTTTCTCTTGGCTCCATGAACGCTATTAACTTATCAAATCGACCAAATTTGGACTCAGAAAACAAAATCAAGTATCAAATCAAAAAATAAAGTAAGAAAGAAAGAAATGTAAAAATAAAAGAAATAAAGAAAAGAACATGAGTTGCCTCCCAAGAAGCGTTTACTTTACGTCATTAGCTTGACGAACTACCTTCTTGATCATGGTGAATTTGAGACGGGAGGATCCACTAAAGCAATGGCCATCTTGTCGGATGGAAAGAGAAAACTGACGATAGGGCTTAACCCAATGGCCATTGACTTGGAATCGTTCTTGACTCTTAGGGTTGATTAAGGTCACTGCCCCACTCGGATTGACTTCTTCAATTGTATAGGGACCCATCCACTTATATCTCAACTTTTCGGGATATAAGACCAAACGGGAGTTGTAGAGCAAGACGGGCATACCAACCTCAAGCTCTTTTGGGACTATCCTCTTGTCATGGATTTGCTTTGTCCTTTCCTTGTAGATATGAGCATTTTCATATTGAACGTTCCAAAGCTCGTCTAACTCCTCCACTTGTAACATTCTCTCTAGCCTGGCCTCCTTCAAATCCATATTCGCGACTTTTATCGCCCAAAAAGCTTTATGCTCAAGCTCAACCGGCAAGTGGCAAGATTTGCCAAAGACTAAACGATAAGGGCTCGTACATAGAACCATCACTTATTACAAAAATGATATGGTGTAGCTATCTTATGCTTGATCCTATAGATCTTCATGAGCTTCTCTAATAGCTTATTACAAAAATGGCCACCACCATCACTTATGATCACTCTTGAAAAGTCGAAATGAGCATAAGTATTCTCCCTTACAAATTTAACCACCACCTCGGCATTATTTTCGGTTGTGGGGATAGCTTCGACCCATTTTGACACATAATCGACCCCCACAAGAATATATTCGTATTCATCTACCGATTTGGGAAATTCCCCCATAAAACCAATTCCACATACATCAAATATCTCAACTACTAAATCTCCCACCAAGGGCATTTCTTTCCTCTTTGAGATACTCCCCGTGTGTTGGCATTTGTCACATGTTTGAACATGAAATTGAGTATCGTAATGTTGCTACAGCCAATAAAAACCCGCACTCAAAATCTTCAAGGTCGTCTTTCTTCCTCCAAAGTGGCCCCCGATTTGGTGATCGTGGCAAAAAGTTAGAATATCTTGCATTTCATCCTCGGGGACACACCTTCGAATCATCCCGTCCTTTCCCGCTTTATACATAATGGGATTGTCCCAATAGAAGGTTTGACATTTAGCAAGGAAATGCTTCTTCTCTTGCCAACTCATGTTCGGTTGAAGGTTGATTTGTACATATTTGTATGTGATTTTTGTGTGTTTTTGCATTGCGTTTTGTGTGTTTTGTCGAGTTTTAGGTTTCTATTCTTCTAGTTTCTCTTCTTTTTAGTATTTTTCGTTTCTTATCTCATTTTATGTTTTTCTCTGTTATTTTATAAGTAATAGTCTAATTATGTATAATTTTCTCTTTTAGCGTCGAGACGACGAAGATTGGACGAAGCAATGTGCTGAGATGACACTGGGTACCAGTCCGACACTAGGTTACCCAGTGTCCGAGTCCTACCGACGCTACTTGCTCGCGTCGACGCCAGGAGCTTCCCGCGTCGACCGACGCACCCATCGATGCTCTTGAGCTTCAAATCTACGAAACTCTCTGTGAGCTTCGATCTATAGATCGTCGGCCGACGCACACATACCAGCGCCCATTGACGCAACCCTGCCAACACGCAAAATCGAGCCATGGCTAGCGTCCATCTCATACGTCAACCTACGCTCATCGATGCTCAAATAGATGAAACTCTCTGTAAGCGTCGACAACTACCATGTCGACCGATGCACTATGCACCGACACCGGCAAGCTGCAGGCGTCGATGCTGAGACCTGGAAAGCATCGACGCCGAGCCTGGCATGCGTCGATCGACGCCTTCGGCAGTCAGGCGGTTATTTGTGGGCAAATCTATAAATACCCGGTGGTTTCTTCATATTATCATCAGTCATACTAGGGGGAAGGTTCAAAAACGTTCAGATACTTCAAGCCCCTTTCCATTTACATTAAATTGAAGAACTCGGTTGATGATCAAGTTATTCCTCCGTTTCTTGTTCGTTCATCTTGGAGATATCATTTCGTTGCTGTAGATCGTTCATCTTCTGCTGATTTCATACGAATTACATTATATGTTTCCTGCACTTTTTAATTTCCTTTTGATTTGGTTTAAATGTTGTACTTTCATTCGACTTGTTATTAGTTTAGTAATTCAAGCACGTTTTAATTCGCTAGTTTAGTCATGTTTGTTTTCTCATTGTATAGATTCTAGTTTTTATCGTTTTCAATTAGTTTCAATTTTAGTATGCTCGTTTTCAAATTCGTAATTGTAAAAACCCACCCTGAAAATGGATCGTGTGTTTAGTTATAGAATTGTTAAACAAACATTTATAGAATTGCAATTCCTTGTGATTCGACTCGAGTCAAGATTATCGCCTACAATAGCTCCGTTCTTTTTCGGATGAGCTTTTTATTATTTTAAATCAAAAAAGTTCGATTCAAAATTGGCGCCTGATTTGCATATTTTTGTACATATTTTCATTACTGTTTTTGTTTCACGTTGCGTGTTTTTCGCTTGCTTTTTGTTGCTTTAGGAGTCGGGTTGGCCGTTTTTCGTATTTCTAGATTTTCTTAGTTTTTGTATGTTTTATTAGTAATTTTCGTAGTTTTTTCACTTTTCCATTTTTCATGGCCGTAGGACGTCCAAGCGGGGCCCACGCTCATTTGGGATCGTTGATACTCGACTCGGGAATAGACGGACAAAGCAAGGAAGCGCAGCGGACGAGGTTCGATAAACCGGCGGACGCGAAGAGAACGAGAAATCGAGCCGGGTGCTGGAATCCAGTCGGCCGACTGGATGTTTAGTCGATCGACTGACTTTGTAGTTGATCGACTGAACCCCCAAAATCGACTGAATTCCAGCGACTTTTTGCATTTTGGACATTGCAGTCGATCGACTGCCTACTTGGCCGATCGACTGCTGTCGATCGACTGCCTACTTGGCCGATCGACTGCTGTCGATCGACTGGGTCCTCCGAAGATCGACCGAATTCTAGGGCTTCAGGCCGTTTTGACATCGCAGTCGATCGATTGCCGACATGATCGATCGACTGCCAGTCGATCGACTGCTTTTTCAGTCGATCGACTGAAAAGCAGATTTTGAGATTGAATAAGTAATCAGACGTCATTTCAATAATGCAACTTGATCAGAGGCCTTCTTCCCCAAAGGAGCTCCTCTAAAACCAGAAAAAAAAACTACTTTTCATATTCTTGCTTATTTTTAATTTCCATAAATTCTAGATTAATCAAGCTTAGATCTTAGTTGTTTAATGTTCAAACTTTGTTTTAAGTTGCCATTTGTGAAGAATCATCCAGCTTTCAAGCTTTCCTCCTTCAAGCTTTTGTAATCACATACATTTGGTAATATCCTTCTATAATCTAGTTTTATTTTCATGTTAYTCCTTTTTAATATTGTGTTGTATTTTGGATCATTAGTTTAGTGTTTCTTTTGCTTATCAAACTTTCAATTTCATTTTATAGTTTTCTAACTTATGAACTTATGCTTTTAAGTTATAAAGTTATAATCAATCTTTAAGTTTGTAAAAGTTTTATAAAATCCTCTTTTGCTTTAAAAACCTTTAATTAAATGCTAAGTTAATTTTGTTGACTTATTCAAATAAATCAACTTTAATTTTCCCTCCATTTTCCTAATTTCAAATAATTAAGTTTTTATAGTTAGTTAGTTTAAATTGATCGTTTTTATTTTAAGCTTAATTTCCTTTAATTGTTTTAATGATTTGAAATCTTAAGTTTCAATTTAAATCTTAGTTATAAAAACCGAACAATGACTACCGCTTTCTTAGGTTAAATTAGTTTAATAAAAACCGACGATAAGAACAACTGAGAAACCGAAAGCCGATTACATCCATCCTCGAGAGACACGACTCGGGACAACTTACCGCATCTACAATCGACTCCGTACTATTGCGGAGACGATTCTTAGAGCGCTAAGAAATCATCGATCAAATTTTGGCGCCGTTGCCGGGGATGGATTAAAGCCAATGGCGTTCTTATTTGTTCCTATTGTCGTTATAAATAATTAGTTAGCAAATTGTTTTACATTCGATACGTGTGATCTTCTTGTTGTTGTTGTGTATGCAAGGTAGACGATCGCTCAGACAGGAGTTGACTCCATTCTTGCCGAACCCCGAAAGGTTGCGACGAGACGCACGAGCCGCTTCAAGGCAAGACACGTCCAACGTCCCGTTGCCTCCTTTATTATCTTCGTCGATAGAAGAGCAAAACATGGCCACTCCGTTTGAAAATCCGACGCCCCCTGCCCCTGCCCACGACAACCAAGGGGTTCCGCCTCCACCGGTGTCGACCGGCCCCGCGCCGTCACCTCAAGCGGCGACTCATCAAGACCCACATCCGGTTTTTCGCGACGACATTCGACCAAGGGGGAAATGGTTTTACGAACCAAGGACCCCCAAAGTTCGAACACTCAGTTTCACGGGACGCCCTACCAAGGCCCGATAATCGAAGGGCCACCGTTCCCATATCAACCGCCGTTTCAAGTCCCGAGACAATTTCACCAAGGACCACACTACGCCCCTCACACGCACGAGCCTCGATTTCCGCATCCGACCGGGCCCGTGCCTCAATTCCGAAATCCGATACCTCAAGACTATCCACGAGCGCCCGCCGTCAACGAAAATCCTTATGCCGCTCGCGATATCGGAGGGCACCCTTTCGCCACTCCCGACGGGGCCCGACCAACAGTATAAAAGAAGTGTCGAGGCCGTACATGGGCGATTTCTCCTCTTGTATTCGATTGAGCCCCGAGGCTCTCGAATACGACTTGCGGCCGATAGACTTGAATCGACTACCTACGTTCCACGGCTTACCGAACCAAGATGCCCTGCAATTCCTACGAGTCTTTTCATATACGGTGTCGAGCTTTCCGCGCCAAGGGCTTCATATCGACCAAATCAAAATGAGGTGCTTCCCGTACACGATGAAAGACAAGGCCGTGGATTGGCTCATGACATTGCCGTCCGACTCCCTTACCAATTGGGATATGGTCACCGAGCGATTCATGGAAGAATACTATTCTCAAGAGAAGACGGCCGTCACTAATAATCACCCTCGGGACTCCGAATCGACTAAAAATGTTGCTGCGCACAAACTTCACCACGGTG
>BMAC01000459.1:736873-759903 GCA_014905375.1 Phtheirospermum japonicum
CCAACAACGCAGCTGAGTATGAGGCCCTCCTAAGAGGAATCCAGATGGCGAGAGATTTAGGGGCAGAGCAGATATGTGCTAGGGTGGATTCCCGGCTAGTCTGCAAACAAATAAGAGGGGATTTTTAGACAAGGGAAGAGAGCATGCAGAAGTACCTAGCTAAGTTTAGAGAACTTGCTAAGAAAATGAGGGCCCTAGCGGTCCTTCAAATCCCCAGAGAAGAGAACGGAAGAGCTGACTATCTGGCGAAGGTAGCTAGCTCAGCTACGGATTGCCAGGAAAGGGTGATCATTTCACCACGTATCAGGATACGTCTGACGGGGGTTTTGATGTGTGTTTTGGTCTTTTGCTTTAAAAACCTTTAATTAAATGCTAAGTTAATTTTGTTGACTTATTCAAATAAATTGACTTTAATTTTCCCTCCATTTTCCTAATTTCAAATAATTAAGTTTTTATAGTTAGTTTAAATTGATCGTTTTTATTTTAAGCTTAATTTCCTTTAATTGTTTTAATGATTTGAAATCTTAAGTTTCAATTTAAATCTTAGTTATAAAAACCGAACAATGAATACCGCTTTCTTAGGTTAAATTAGTTTAATAAAAACCGACGATAAGAACAACTGAGAAACCGAAAGCCGATCACATCCATCCTCGAGAGACACGACTCGGGACAACTTACCGCATCTACAATCGACTCCGTACTATTACGGAGACGATTCTTAGAGCGCTAAGAAATCATCGATCAGCGC
This sequence comes from Phtheirospermum japonicum, assembly GCA_014905375.1. NCBI lineage: Eukaryota > Viridiplantae > Streptophyta > Magnoliopsida > Lamiales > Orobanchaceae > Phtheirospermum > Phtheirospermum japonicum. Next base: position 737,622 of record BMAC01000459.1, read on the forward strand.
CGTTGCCGGGGAATTGACAAAGGCTGTCCAAAAATATTTGTTCGTATATGTTTTATTTAGTTTGTTTAATTTGTGTTCTTTTGTTTCGACTATTTTAATTGTTTGTTAGTGGATGCAATGACGTAGGTCCTTTAGTGGAGAATTAGTTCCTTTGATCGACAACATTCACCGGGTAAATCGAGCAAGACTCACATCGATAGCGGAATCGTCGATGGATCCACCCGAAGCAAATCCTACAGAACCAAACCAGTCGGAAACTCAAAATGAACAAAACAATGTACCAAATCCACCACCGTTTAACCAAGACTATTTCAATCAACAAGTTAACAATCACGGCATACAACTGAATTAGCAACAAGTGCCTTACTTCTTTCATCAACAACCGTTCAACCAACAACAACAATATCATCCGCCTCGAGGCCAATACGTACCACTTAACAGGCCATTCCGTCAACATGAGCCTCAGCCGGCTCGTATGCGTTAATTCGGCTCGTGATTGGTCCATCTACATCATGCATTCGTCTAGGCCTAGCGGCCCGATATTATGAACTTAAGGCCATTCATTTCAACCTTTTGTCCTCTTACTACGGGCGTCTAAACAAAGATCCGATAACTTTCATCTGAAGATTTTATTCGGTCATCCAAACATTCCCATTGCAAGGACTTTGTGAAGACCAGTTGAAGATGAGATGTTTTCCGTATACATTAAAGGACAAAGCGGAAACTTGGTTTTTGTCGTTGAAGCCTGATTCTATTACGAATTAGGACATGGTGTATGATTGCTTCATGGGGAAATATTATTCGAATCAAATGACGGCTCAACTTCGAGTAAAGATAGCGTCATTCAATCAGATGGAAGGAGAAACGTTCCATGAGGCTTGGGAATGTTTTAAAGAATTATTGACGCAATGCCCACATCATCATTATCCACCCGAGCTCGTCAATCAATTTTTTTATGATGGGGTTATTCTTACATTTCAGTATATGGTGGACAATGCAGCAGAGGGAGAGATTGGATCACGAACCTCTCCAGAAGTATGGTATATATGCGAGTCAATAAGCTACAATTCTCAACAGAACTCGCGATCGGAGAAAGTAGCCGTTCACGAGGTCGAGATGTCACATACATTCCCTAACGATACCCATAGACTTGTCGAGTTAACGAAGCAAGTGGCCTCTTTGCAAACACAAAATACGCTTTTATCTCAAGGCATATCTCAATCATTAGAGACGTGTGGAATTTTTGGAGTGTATGGACATGGCGCGAATCTATGCCAAGAAATGTTCGAGCAGACTGAAGGAACCAACGAAAAAGCACTCGCTGTTCAAGGTTATCAAGCAAATCAAGCTAGGCAAGGGTATCAAAACCCTAACCACACAACAATAAACCTTATTGGTGGAGAGATCATCCAAGTCTCTCATGGTCGAATAATCAAAATGCGGCGAATCCGATACCATACCCAAGGCCAAAAAATAACTTTGTTCCCCAACAACCATATCAACAACAATGGGTACAAGGTCAATTTTCATTCTCAACTCGACTAATGCAACAATCACAACCGCAAGGGCAAGGTCAAGTACCATTTCCTCCACCTCCACCAACTCAAGCACCCATTTCACCAACACTCGAGAAGACTTTGCGTACATTCATGCAACACACTGAGTCAACATTGCAACGCAATGACAAACGGATGGATAAGCTTGAGACATACCTTGGCCAACTCGCCAAGCAAGTAGGAAAGAACGAGCAAGGAAAGTTGCTGAGTCAATCCTCACAAGCACAAGCCATCACGGTGCTAAGGAGTGGTCGAGTTGTGAATAATAACGTTGCATCTCCCGATGAGAACTCTAACCAATCACAAGTTCAAACCAATGGAGAAAGCAAGAAACCGAATACGAAAGAAGGCGAGGAGACAACCATTACCCAGTCTCCGGATAATATTGAAAAGGAAGTCGAGCCTAAGAAGACTCTTCACAAAGCATCTAATCCATATCGGCCTCCCATTCCATATCCAAGTCGTCTTCGAGAGGAAAAGCAAGATAAGCAATTCTTGACCTTTATAACATGCTTTCCAAAGTTAATGTTAATTTGCCTTTGCTTGATGTTATAAGAAATGTTCCCGCATATGTCAAGTTCTTCAAGGATTTGGCATCGAAAAAAAGAAAATTTTTTGAAAATGAAAAAATTTGTATTTCAAATGCGGCGAGCGTAATCTTACGAAATCCCCTTCCCCCAAAGGAAAGTGACCCCGGGAGTTTTTGTATAAAATTTACTTTGGGAAATGGAAAAGAAACTCGGGGTATGCTTGACCTTAGGGTGGGGATCAATTTAATGCCTTCGTCTATTTTCGAACAGCTTGATTTAGGCGCCCTTAAGCCGACAAAGATGCGACTTTAATTAGCGGACCGGTCGGTAAGGTACCCGAAGGGGATTGTTGAGGACGTCCTTGTGCAAGTTGGGAACCTAATCGTACCCATTGATTTTGTGATTTTGGACATGGGTGAAGTTCAGAATAATAACCGAGAGCATACAATTTTGTTGGGTCGACCTTTCATGTCCACGACCAACACGTTGATTGATGTGAAGAATGGGAGCATGACTTTATTCGTGTGAGACGAATTAGTTACATTTTCTATCCATGAATTTCATGCAACTCCATCTTCGTCCATGAACGCCGAGTGTTTATTCGTGGACTCCATTGATTTAATTGTGTAAGATAACTTTGAAGAGGAATCTGACAGCCATAAATTTCTCAATCATGATGACGACTCTTGGCTCGCTAAGGACGACGATTAGTTTGAGCCTAATTCTGAGGGGATGGTTGATCTTTGTGAGCTTGAAAATGAGAAACCAGACATCGAGCAAAAATCCGAGCTTAAACCTCTTCCAAGTCATCTCAAGTATGTCTTCCTTGAGGAAGGCGAGAAGAAGCCGGTGATCATTTTTACCGAGTTAACCAAAGCGGAAGAAGAGGCCTTAATTGGTGTTCTTAAAAAGTTTCAAGGAGTTATTGGATGGAGTTTGGGAGACATTAAGGGAATAAGTCCAGCCACATGCATGCATTATATCGTGCTGAAAGAAGGGGCAAATCCAGCTCGAGAAGGTCAACGCCATTTAAATCCCACTTTAATGGAAGTTGCGAAGAAGGAGATTTTCAAATTGATCGACGAAGGGATCATTTTTGCTGCATCCGATAGCGAATGGGTGAGCCCCATCCATGTGGTACCGAAGAAGGGCGGCATTACTATTGTTGAAAATGATAAGGGGGAAATTATGCCAACACGGTTGACGACTGGGTGGCGAATGTGTATCGACTTCAGGAAGCTTAATGCCGCCACGAGAAAAGATCATTTCCACTTCCTTTCATTGATCAATTACTTGACAAGTTGGCCGGGCACCAATATTACTACTTTCTTGATGGTTTGTCCGGGTATTATCAAGTTGTTATTGCACTGGAGGATTAGAAGAAAACGACGTTCACTTGTCCATTTGTGACATTTGCATTTCGACGGATGCCTTTCGGTTTGTGCAATGCGCCGACAAATTTCCAACGTTACATGCTATCTATCTTCACGGACATGATTGACGACTTCCTTGAGGTATTCATGGATGATTTTTCAATTTTTGGCTCTTCCTTTACTTCTTGTCTTACTAATTTGTCTAAAGTGCTTGAACGGTGCATAGAGAGTAATTTCACGTTAAGTTGGGAAAAGAGTCATTTCATGGTTAAACGTGGTATTGTGCTTGGTCATGTCGTATCTAGCAAAGGTTTATAGGTAGACAAGGCTAAAGTTGATGTTATTGAAAATTTGCCGCCTCCCACAAACGTTAAAGCTGTTTGTAGTTTCTTAGGGCACGCGGGCTTCTATAGGCATTTTATAAAAGATTTTTCGAAATTAGTCGCCCGCTGTGCCATTTGCTAGGTATTGATGTACCGTTTGTTTTTGACGAATCATGCTTGAGTGCGTTTAACCTGCTTAAGGAAAAATTGACCACGGCTCCGGTGGTCATTTCCCCAAATTGGTCCCTTCCCTTTGAAATAATGTGTGATGCGTCGAACGACGCCGTGGGGGACTTTTTGGGACAACGATATGATGGTCTCCTCCGTGTGATTTATTATTCGAGTCTTATGCTGAATGAGGCTCAGAGGAACTATACCACCACCGAAAAAGAACTTTTAACTGTGGTGTTTTCTTTGGAGAAATTCCGGTCGTACATTATTGTTTCAAAAGTAATTGTCCATAGCGATCACGCGACTCTTCGTTATCTTTTTAACAAAACCCAAAGTAAGCCGCGTTTGATCCGTTGGATACTTTTAATTCAAGAACTTAACGTCGAGATTAAGGATAAGAAGGGTTGTGAAAATGTTGTCGCGGACCATTTGTTCCGTTTAGATGGAGAAGGAAATGTGAATGAACAGGGTTGTATAGATGATGTCTTTCCTTGCGAATTGACTTGTGTTATTTCTTCGCATATAACTCCTTGGTTTGTTGATATAGTTAACTATGTTGCTTGTGGCCATGTGAGGGCAGATTTATCCTTCCAAGAGAGGAAGAGGTTTCTTTCTTTGTGCAGGGATTATTTCTGGGATGACCCGTTCCTTTTTTGGTTCGGGAAGGATAGACTTATTCGAAGATGCATCCCCAAAGAAGAGCAAAGGAGTGTTCTATCATTTTGCCACGATCAACAGTGTGGCGGCCATTTCGGAGGGCAGAAGACAGCTTACAAAGTCCTCCAATTAGGGTTTTATTGGTCGGGACTGTTTAGAGATGCTTAAGAATTTCGCAAGTCCTGTGATCGCTGCCAACGTTTGGGAAATATCGGCAAACGTGATGAAATGCCACAAACGAGCAATCGTGTTGTGCAAATCTTTGATGTATGGGGCATAGACTTCATGGGCCCATTTCTGGCGTCATTTGGATATGAGTATATTTTGATTGTCTTTGATTATGTTTCTAAGTGGGTCGAGGCTATTCCCACGAGAACATGCGATGCAAGAGTCGTGCTCAAACTCATTCAAGAATATATTTTTAGTAGGTTCAGATTTCCACGAGCAATAATTAGCGTTGGGGGTGCACATTTTTGCAACCGGTCTTTTGAAAAATTGATGGCAAAGTACGGGGTGAAACACAAAGTGGCCACGACGTATCATTCGCAAACGCCGGGCCAAGTGGAGACAAGCAATAGACAAATCAAAGCAATTTTGGAGAAGACCGTTCAGCCGAATTGTAAGAATTGGTCAGCTAAGCTCATTGACGCTCTTTGGGCATATCGAACGGTGTACAAGATAGTTCTAGGGACCAGCCCCTATCAGATGGTCTATGGAAAGGCATGTCATCTTCCGGTCGAGATGGAGCACCGAGCTTATTGGGCGATTCATGCAGTGAATTATGATTTGACACAGGCTAGTGCTACACGGGGACTGCAAATTGAAGAACTTGATGAAATACGTAATGAGGCCTACGATAACGCGGATATTTACAAAAAGAAGGTGAAGGCCTAACATGACAAGAAGATCACTGTTAAAGATCTTCGAGCCGGTATGCAAGTTCTGTTGTTTAGCTCTCATCTCCGGTTGTTTCCCAGAAAACTCAAATCTCGATGGAGTGGTCCATTTTTTGGTTGAGGAAGTGTTGCCATATGGAGTTGTGACGTTGGTCAATGAAAAGACCAATTAAAGTTTTCAAGTAAACGACCACCGAGTTAAGCCGTATTTTCAAGGATCAGGAGTAAATCATGCTAAGGAGACTGTGACTCTCATTGACCCATTCTCGACGTAGACGATGCAATTTCATCAAGATAAGAGACGTTAAACAAGCATTTCTTGGGAGGCAACCCAAGCCTTTTAACTTTATATGTTTTTGGGTGTTTTTATTTCTTCTCGTTTCAGTTTCCCTTTGATGTTAATGCCCGTTGGATGGTCTTGGATGCTCGACTCATTACCACAAGTGTGATTTCAGGGACGTATCTCTCTTTCTTTTACCTTTTACCATACTTAGCTTAATTTCTTGTATTATACAATGTGGAGATTGTATGGTTTAAGTGTGGGGGGGTTTGTCCTTGGTTTGGTTAGTAAATTTTTGTATGCTTGCTTTTGGTTGATTTGAGCCGTGTGTATATATATTGACTGGAACCTTGACGAAGTGACGTGGTTAGATGCTTTGGTTAGGATATTTAGACTTTCCTTCGAACAATAGTGTAATTGTGGGGAATGAGGTGTAAAGAATCTATGAAGTGTCTTGTCCTCTGTTCTATTCTTGTTTCGTTCCAAAGAGTTGAATACTCTCTACTAGCCCCGTTTTCCGATACCCTCTATAGGACTTTATGTAATTTTTATTTTTATTTTGGAGACGTTTAAAATCCACGTGCAAAGTTGAAAAATATTATCAATTGCACTTAGCAACGTAAGATCAGAGTCAATGAACTCTCACTTTTGATTTATGTACATTATGCTCGTTTAGTACCTCATCTCTATATGTACTCATAAAAAAAAGAAAAAGAAAAAAAAAGAAAAGAAAAAGAATTAAAAAAAAATAAGTACAAGAAGAGAAATCCTTCTACATGTTAAGTTCTTATTTTTGTTTTTCTTAGATTGTTTTGTTAAAGAGGAGTATAGATGACTGGGCTAGTCGGGTGACGACTTGGTGGTTTGAGCAGAGATAGACTTTGGCTGAGGCATGGATGGGTGACGTACATGGAGGTCAACTCGTTACTTTTAGGTGTTCGGAAGCTAGTTTAAATCTCTTATCTCAACGTTATCGTGTCGTCCTTTTAGTTGAGTTTTCAGTCAATTTAATGCATTAACTTCTTGAATCATTTGAATGCATTAGCGATTAGGTCATCGGGTAATTAGCTTTTCCCTTGTCTATGTCTAGACTAGATTTTGCTTGAGGACAAGCAAAAAGTTAAGTGTGGGGGAGTTGATTTGTACATATTTGTATGTGATTTTCATGTGTTTTTGCATTGCATTTTGTGTGTCTTGTTGAGTTTTAGGTTTCTATTCTTCTTGTTTCTCTTCTTTTTAGTATTTTTCATTTCTTATCTCATTTTATGTTTTTCTCCGTTATTTAATAAGTAATAGTCTAATTATGTTTAATTTTCTCTTTCAGCGTCGAGACGACAAAGATTGGACGAGCAATGTGCTGAGATAACACTGGGTACCAGTCCGACACTAGGTTACCTAGTGTCCGAGTCCTGTCGATGCTACTTGCTCGCGTCGACGCCGGGAGCCGCCCGCATCGACCGACGCACCCGTCGATGCTCTTGAGCTTCAAATCTACAAAACTCTCTGTGAGCGTCGATCTATAGATCATTGGCCGACGCACACATGCCAGCGCCCATCGACGCAACCCTGCCGACATGCAAAACCGAGCCATGTCTAGCGTCGATCGCATACGTCGACCTACGCTCATCGACGCTCAAATAGATGAAACTCTCTGTGAGCATCGACAACTACCATGTTGACGGACGCACTATGCACCGACACCGGCAAGCCGCAGGCGTCGACGCTGAGACCTGGCAAGCATCGACGCCGAGCCTAGCACGCGTCGATCGACGCCTTCGGCAGTTGGGCGGTTATTTGTGGGCAAATCTATAAATACCCGGTGGTTTCTTCATATTATCATTAGTCATACTAGGGGGAAGGTTAAAAAACGTTCAGATACTTCAAGCCTCTTTCCATTTACATTAAATTGAAGAACTTGGTTGATGATCAAGTTATTCCTCCGTTTCTCGTTCGTTCGTCTTGGAGATATCGTTTCGTTGCTGTAGATCATTCATCTTCTACTGATTTTCATACGAATTATATTATAAGTTTCCTACACTTTTTAATTGCCTTTTGATTTGGTTTAAATGTTGTACTTTCATTCGACTTGTTATTAGTTTAGTAATTCAAGCACGTTTTAAGTCGCTAGTTTAATCATGTTTGTTTTCTTATTGTATAGATTCTAGTTTTTATCATTTTCAATTAGTTTCAATTTTAGTATGCTCGTTTCAAATTCGTAGTTGTAGAAACCCACCTTGAAAATGGATCGTGTGTTTAGTTATAGAATTGTTAAACAAACATTTATAGACGCCGATTGCAATTCCTTGTGATTCGACTCGAGTCAAGCTTATCGCCTACAATAGCTCCATTCTTTTGCGGACGAGCTTTTTATTATTTTTAAAGCGAGAAATTTCGATTCAAAGTTCACCATTTGCCAATTAGTTTGCAAAATCGGCATACCATGGTGCTTGAGCCACTTCAAACATATTTTTGTGAGGTAAAGTTTCACTTATAGCTATCCCATCTCCACCATTCGTGATCATCCTTGAAGGTGATCGACCACCACATTCTCACACGCTTTACGATCTTTAATCTCGATATCGAACTCTTGGACCAATAAAACCCAATGGATGATTCGAGGTTTAGCTTGGGTTTTGGAGAACAAATAGCGTAAAGTGGCATGATCACTATGGACTATGACTCTTGTTCCAATAATGTAAGGTCAGAATTTCTCAAGAGCAAAGACCACGACCAAGAGATGTCTTTCCGTTGTTGTGTAATTCTTTTGAGCATCATTAAGCATTAAACTATCATAGTACACCACCCTCAACAACTTATCCACTCGTTGGCCAAGAACGGCCCCCACCGTCTCATTTGAAGTATCACACATAATCTCGAAAGGTAAACTCCAATCGGGAGCTATTACGACAGGGGCGGATACAAGACTCTTCTTAATTAACCTGAAAGCGCTCTCACAAGCTTCATCAAATTCAAAAGGTACGTCATTGCTTAACAATCGGCATAAAGGGCGAGCAATTTTTGAGAAATCTTTTATGAATCACCGATAAAAACCGGCATGCCCAAGGAGACTTCTGACATCCTTATCGACTTCAATCCCTCGTTTCAAAATCAAATGGCCAAGAACATGGACGATTCGAACCATAAAATGGCTCTTTTCCCAACTTAAGGTCAAACTTGTTTCTTCGCATCGAGTTAGCACTTTTTCAAGATTTTTCAAACATTCATCAAAAGAGTCCCCATATATAGAAAAATCATCCATGAAGACTTCAAGAATTTATCGATCATGTCGGAAAATATCGAGAGCATACATCTTTGAAACATTCCTGGGCATTGCATATCCTAAATGGCATTCGACGAAAAGCAAACATTCTAAACGGGCAAGTAAAAGTCATCTTGGCTTGATCTTCAGGTGCGATTGTGATTTGATAGTAACCCGACAACCCATCTAAGAAACAATAGGAATAAAAGCCGACTAACTTATCCAACATTTGGTCGATAAACGGCAGAGGGAAATGATCTTTCTCGGTGGCCACATTTAACTTCCTAAAATCAATACACATCCTCCATCCCATTGTAGATCTCTTGGCCAAAACCTCTCATTTTTCGTTCTCAGTAACGGTTATGCCACTCTTCTTCGACACCATATGAACGGGACTCACCCACTCACTATCGGTAATTTCAAAAATCAAGCCTTCCCCCAACAGTTTCAATATCTCGGCTTTCACCATCTTCTTAAGATTTGGACTCAAACGCCTTTGGAATTCTCGAGAAGGTTTGGCATCATCCTCCAAAACGATCTTATGCTTGCAAATTGAAAGGCTAATTCCCTTAATATCTCAAAGACTCCAACCAATAGCACCCTTACGAGCTTTAAGAAATTCAATCAATCTCTCCTCTTCTTCTCGATTCAAATTGGCAAAGATAATAACCGGTTTGCTCTCCTCTTCTTCTAAATAGACATACTTGAGGTGAGATGGGAGAGGCTTAAGCTCGGGCTTGTGCCTCCTCCCGACCTCATTGGGGGCTAACTCGAGCAATTCAACGATCCTCTCAAGATAATCTTCAAGCTTTTCAATGGGTTCAACTTCCAACTTATCATCAATACTCTCCCCCTCCCTCTACAAGATCCCGTCGTTGCCCTCAACGACACATATATCATCCCTCTCACACAATCCTTTGGCACATTGAAACACAATTGAATATTCATTAAGAATAAGGGCCTCATTTCCCTCACAACAACCTTCAACACAAACTCCCGGTCCAAGCTCCTCCTCATTGCTCTCTTCCTCCATATAAGCTTGTTCAACCAACTCTTGAAACACGTCAACATGTAAGCAATCCGCATAATAGATGTTTGATGGAATAAATGGAAAGTTAGACATTGAAAACGTGAACGATTCACCCGCTATGGACAAAGTAAGATTCTTCTTCCAAACGTCTATAAAACAATGAGTTGTAGCCATAAATGGGTGGCCTAGCAAGATAGTGTGTTCGGTGCCATCATTCTTTACCATGCCAGCATCCAACACCACGAAATCTACCCGAACCACAATCCCTCCAACTTGTACAAAAATATCCTTGACCATCCCCTTTGGGTATCTAATTTACTGATCGGCCAATTGTAAGAAAATGAGTGTCTCTTGTAATGGAGCAAGTTCCAGTTGTCCGTAAATCGAAAACGACATCAAATTAATACCCACCCTGGAATCAAGCATGCCATTAGTGACTTTTCCATTCCCAAGTGTGATATCAATACAAAACGAGCCGGGATCCGCCTTCTTAAGAGCTAAGAGAGAATGGTCACAAACCACACTTGCCTCCTTAGATAGATAAACTCTCTCATTCATAGCCCTCTCAAGCTTCTTGGAGGAAAGCTCCTTGAAGAACTTGGAATAAGCGGGCATGTTCCGGATGGCATCTAACAAGGGAAGAGTGATGTTTACATTGGACAACAAATCCTAGAGCTTTTGAAATTGTTCATTCTTCTTATCATTTTGTAGCCAGGATGGATAGGGCATAGGGGCCTTAGAAGTTGGTGCCTTGTAGGGGTTCGAAGACTTGTGTAGGCCATCAAGAAGTTCTTTTGCCAAAATGGGACCCACAGGAGTAGAATCAGGAGGAGTAAGAACATTCGGAATAGAAACCACCTCCTCCTCGGATGGCGGTACAACCTTATTATCAACCACCCTACAAATTCTACGGGTCGTGACCGCATGAGCTTGCGAAGGTTGGCTTGGCAATTTGCTTTTCTCATTAGCTTGTTTTATCATATTCACATCACTTGATAATTGCCCCATTTTAGTGTTTAACCATTTGCTGTAGCCTCAAGAGAATTGAACATAGCATCGAACGAAGCCAACATAATGGAGAATGATTGTAATTGTTGCATAATGACCAAGATATTCAGATCGAAAAATGGAGTAGGAGCATTCACCGGAATAGGCGGACAAGACGGGCCCGCATACGGATTAACACTCACATTGTATTGGCATATCTAAAATTCAGATGCATGCGGTTGCTAGGATGATAAGGAGGATTATGATTCGGCGGATGAGCAAAAGATGGCCTAGCAAAATTGGGTCCCGTTTGATACCATTGAACCCAACACACTTCCTCCGATTGAGGCATCGGCATATAAAAAGAGGGATTTGAAGGACAAGATGTGGTATCATGCCTAAATGTTCCACACGACGCAAATGAAGGATCCGGCATTGGGCTAGATAACTTAGCGATTTGAGCCTCCATAGATGCTATTTTCTTTTCCAACTCAAGCTCCTCAGGGGAAGAAGCTTCACTCAATTCATTATCACTAGAATACATCGCTCGAGAAGGTTTTTGTTGAAAATTCTCAGCTAAAGTGGTGAAAATCTTGTGAACTACTTGAGGAGGTTGATCATTCATATTTACCCCCGCCAACGTGTCCACCATATATTGGAGATGTGGGCCCAACGCCTCATAGAAAGTTTGGATTAATAGATCTTTTGCCATACGATGATGTGGACAACTCGTCAGAAGATCTTGGAAACGAGCCCAAGCCGAGTGAAATGGCTCATTTTTCATTTGTTTAAATGAGATAATCTTGATCCTCAACTCGGCCATCTTTTCATCGGAATAATAATGGTCCAAAAATATCACCGAAAGCTCATCCCACGTATGAATTGAGTTCAAAGGAATACTCATGAACCATCACAACACCTTATCTTAAAGAACATACGAAAAACATTAGAGTTGAAGATGCTCTAAGCTCATCATTTTCGGATGATGAAAACTCGAGACTTGCCACAAGAATTATCGAAGGAATTGGAGAGGATCCTCTTTAGGAAACCCATGAAATACCAGAAGCTGAGCAAAATCGAGCGATCGTATATCAATAGCCATAACCTCGGGAAGAAGGGATACGCAAGATGAAATAGAACCCCCACAAAGGCTTTGCTAACCTATCTCATAGCGAAGACGGGAGGAGCATTTTGGGCATTGGGGCCCACACCTCCAAACAATGCAAACGGATCGAGAGTGCTCTCTTGAACATTATTTTTGGCACCTCCATAACCCGAAACTCCACAATTACCATTAAGATTTCCATTCAAAGCATGATTGAAATTATAAGCATGAGGACCTCCATACGGGCTGGGATTTGGATTTTGGCCACCAACATTCCCATTAGGACCAACAAAACCTCCATTATACATATACATACATTGATTGGGAACACCATAACCCCCATACGGACCATTCGTGCCCATAAAGCTGTTATATGCAATATGGTTTTCACCATGCCCTCCCATGTTGGGTTGACCATTTCCGTGTCCACCATTGGCGACATGGTTTGCACCATGACCTCCCATGTTAGGAATGTAACCCCTCTTGCCATAAGTATTGGAAATGAAAGCATTAGAAGAGTTAGGGAGGGGTGCGGTACCTTGGTGTAGGCCCATGGCGTGTCCATGAGTGGTAAAACCACTCCCTTGATTTTCTAAAGCATGGTCGTGAGGGCCCGTTAGATTGGAACTTGAAGGCACGGGCTTGTCAATTCATGTGGATGGCTCGACAAGAACAACGGGATTGGGATTAATAGAGCTTTGAGGGTCACGGGCCTGTGGAGACTCCCCGTTGGGATTGAGAAACGGGCCGGTGTTGGGAAGAGTATTGGCCATTGGTTGAGTAGTAGCAAAGGGACATTTTAAGCACCTTAACCGCTCGGGATTCAAAATCTAAGGAGCCAAATCGTTCCCAAGAGTTCTACGTCCGTGCATACACTCAAGAAAAACGTCAAATACAAAAGAATATAATTAGTTATTTATAAAATAAAATATATAATTATATAAATTATTTATAAATATAATATAATATACATAATTAATTAATTAATAATAAATAATTTAATTATAATATACTTTTATAAATATTATATGATTATATATTTATAAATTATATATATATATATATATATATATATATATATATATATATATATATATAATATCATTAATATATACACGCACACGCACACACGCACTCACACACAAACTCACACACACACACACACACACACACACACACACACAACACACACACACATATATATATATATATATATATATATAAATATATAATATATATATATATATATATAATATCATTATTCATAAATATAATCTACATTTATAAATATAATATAAAATTTTTATATATTTATATATTTATAATAATTATATATCATTATTTATATATATATATATTTATAAATAATATATTTATAATTAATATTAGGGAAAAAATTTTTTGCCCCCCAAACTATTTCGATTTTCACAGTTTACCATACGAACTTTTTTCTAGGATAAACCACCATCTGAACTATGTATTTTTTGGCAACTTACCCCCTGAAATCAGAATTTTGGTGGTTTTGGTTACCAAATCCAGTTTGTTAAGGGTTTTTTTGGTAACTACACTCCTTATTTCTAATCCTCCCCTTTTCTCCACCCTAATCTACCATTTCTACAATGATAATGGCATGACAGACCTCCTCTCCGTGGCGAAGAAGATCAGCAACGATATTTCACGGCTCAAAGAACCGTCGTGCCGTTATCATTGTAGAAATGGTAGATTAGGGCGGAGAAAGGGGCGAGGATTAGAAATAAGGAGTGAAGTTACCAAAAAAACTCTTAACAAACCGGATTTGGTATCCAAAACCACCAAAATTCTGATTTCAGGGGGTAAGTTGCAAAAAAACGCATAGTTCAGATGGTGGTTTGTCCCAAAAAAAAGTTCGTATGGTAAACTGTGAAAATCGAAATAGTCTGGGGGGCAAAAAATCTTTTCCCTTAATATTATATATAAATAATAATATATTTTTAATTAGTCATATATATTTCGAAATAATATATACTTCTAATTATTTTATATTTATAATATATATATATATATATATATATATATATATATAATATTTATAATAATATTATGTATTTATAATATCATTATTCATAAATGTTTCACCTTGACATTGACCGAACTAAGAACACCTGCTTCTTCTTTGAATATCCTGACCTGCTTCACCAAAAACACATTAGAAAGGACCACCGGGGGATTTTCGGTGAAAACCTTTCTGATGCTTAAGTCAGATAAGCAGTTTTTTGTATCGAAATAATTCAAATGAGAATGCTCAGAATGTCATTCCTCCCTCAACATTGGGGTTGAGATATTTATAACTCTCTCCAAGTGGAGCCTTTCCGAGATCTCAGAAAAAAACCCACGAATCTCGGGCAGTTACTCAAGACGACCTGACCAAGAAGTTTCCTCACGGAGAACCAGTCAGCTCTGTTGCTAACTTTTACAAATTCTCGACCTGAACTCCCAAAACCTTGTTCAAGGCTTTAGATCAGGTCAGGATAATTCTTATATGGCTATAAGCTCACCTCTTTTCTCCCTTTTCTTTTCCTTTGGTATCAGTTCAGCTCGTCTCAACCAGGTCTACCCGTGCTGTTTTGCAACTTGCCACCAGGTTAAGTCGTACCAATCAGCGCCCCCCCCCTAAATGGATGCGACGAGCTGTAACGCCCCGCATTCCACCCTGTTGATTGAGATTCACAACACTTCTCTTCAGGTATCCTGCCTGACACGCATTGAATGCACAAATCCAGTTAAATCTTCTTCCTCAGAATAAATCATGCCTTTTGGGGATGGGCTACAATGCCTCGTGTTCCATCTCAGCGGTTGCAATCCACAATGTGTCCTTTCAAGTACTATACACTGACACACATTAAATGCACGGATCCCACCAAATCTCCTTTTTCCTAAAAATTCATTTTCAAAGTCTATCACTTCTCTCTCCTTGCGGTTTATTCAACTTTCTCTCTCTGCACTCACTTTTCCTCTCAAGAACTTCTTGCGCTTTCCTTTCTCCGATCAAGGTTTTTCTCCCCTTAGAGACATATGTCAGCCTCTGCTTCTTCATCTTCTATCAATTTATCGTTCTCTATGACGCCGTCGGCGTCCACTTCCGGTGGAAAACACAGCTCTCCTCCCGGTGATGACCGGGATAACATAGTCTCCACCATTAGTGACAAAACTCTACGAGAAATACGATCCAAATTCCCTATTTTTGACGAATTCTCCTTTACAAACCCAGATTCCGGTGAGAGGGCTTCCCATCTGATGGGACAGGAATAGGTCAGACCTTGTGTGGGTAGACCTGATCTGGAAAATTGATAGGTGAACATGGTTAGATGTGGAGAGGGGAAAACTCAAGAGACTGCAAAAATAGAAATTGAAAAAGTGAAGAAGAAAAAGGAACGTGGAGGGACAAAAAGGCAAGTGGATAAATTTGAAAAAAGGGAATCGAGAAAGGCGGGATTTGATGGGATCCCCGCATTTAATGAAAGCAGTACCCTAGGTAATGAGATGGACTTTCAACCGTCCTAGGGTAAGCCATGCGCCACCAACCTGTCAGTATTTGAGAAGACGTGTGGGAATAGAGACCATTTGGGAATGCGAACCGACACCACTAATGCCAATAATTAGGTCTGGTTGTCAGGCGGATTTCTCAGGATTCGCATCAGTACGAGAAGCATTAAAGCAAATGGGACCGTCCAGTCCGGGGATAGCAGTAAAGCCTTTACAGCTCTACCCTCACTAATTTGGGGGGAGGAGTTGATGGGCCAGGAATAGGTCAGACCTGGTGTGGGTAGACTTGATCTGGAAAATTGATAGGTGAACATGGT
Source organism: Phtheirospermum japonicum (assembly GCA_014905375.1). Classification (NCBI taxonomy): domain Eukaryota; kingdom Viridiplantae; phylum Streptophyta; class Magnoliopsida; order Lamiales; family Orobanchaceae; genus Phtheirospermum; species Phtheirospermum japonicum. The sequence continues at coordinate 753,628 of BMAC01000459.1, forward strand.
TAGACCAGGAGTAACCTGTAATTTTGGTCAGGTCTTCTTCTCAAAGCAAGACCACATCTCCTCCTTGGAAAAGATTATGCTGGATTGACTTCCGGAGGAAATGCCTAAGATTCGTCGAAAGATCGGCTTGAGATGAGTCAGGACTGTAAGCCTGATCCAAAGCATCCAAAAGGAGGTATGGTAAGGCTGGTCTTGAAGAAAGAACCTATTAGACTCTCTTAGGCCGAGCTGGCAAAGACAGCCAGGATTCGAGAACTTTCCTGGCCTGACAGAGATGACCTGGAAGATGACCTCTGGAAAATAGTGCTGAGGTAGAATTGGCACCAGAGCTGTCGACAGAAAAGGAGAATAGAATCAGGGCAGACCTGACTTCCTGATCTCCACCAAGGATACAAGTGGGACCACTTGTCAGAATTGGTTGCGTAACAATCCCTGATTCACGGCATGTGCCCCTGAGATCCCGGCTGGGGTCCCCACTAGGGAGAAAGCTATAAATATCTCAGCCCCAAGGCTCAGAGAGGTAGGTCATTCTTTGTGCATTCCTTCTTTATTTGCTAAGAGAAACATCATACGCTTTACTGACTTAAGCATCGAAGAGGTTTCCACCGGAAAACCACCGGTGGTCCTTTCTAACGTGTTTTTGTGTGCAGTGCTAAAAGGTGCTCAAGGTTCCAGGCGTTGTCCTTGACGCTGGTCATATTTTGGGTAGAAACAATTGACGCCGTCTGTGGGAATCTCGATCAAGCTAAGGCTCGAGACTTTTGAATGGCTTCATATGGTCTGCGATGGGAACTTGGTAGGAGAGCTCGGCGGAACCCCGAGTTCCGCTGTGCCGTGGGGTATGCCCAGGTCGGCAAAAACGTCGACGATGGGGCCAGAAGGGACAGCGCCGTCGGCAGCGGCTGCGTCGGGCGCTACGCCACCCCCACTTGGTAGATCTGTGCCAACTGCTGGTGGTTCATTCAATGAATCCTTCCTCATGCAGCTCTCGGAGCTTATTGGCAAAGCCGTGGAGATGGCGGTGGAAAAGAAGTTTGGGGAGATGTCGACGCCGCCATCCAACGCACCGCCAGCCAGGACTGTGCCGCTGACAGAAACTGAACCGCTGAGAGGTCAGCGCACTGATCAGGTCCCCCTCCAGAATAGAGAAGATCTCTCCACTTCCGATAGTGAGATGTCGAGTCAGGCCAATCCGGGCTTGGCTGAACAGATGTAAAGCTTGTAGAAGGAAGTGCGAGAATTCAGGAAGAAGATGGCAGGCACAAGCACGGTGCCAACACAGAGAAGTACACCTTTCACGGAAGAAGTCATGCGCGATGATGTGCCACCTCAGCCGCTTTAAAATAGCAGCAGCATTGCATAAATTCTCGGATGCCGTTATGTGCCGGGTCTTCCCGATGACTTTCACCAAGTCAGCATAGCTCTGGTTTAGCCAATTGCCGCCACGCTCTATCAACAACTTTGATGAATTTAGCATGGCCTTCCTACACCAGTTCACCAGCTGCAGGAAATACCAGAAGATGCCCCTCGAACTGTTCAGCCTAAAACAGAAGGAGAACAAGAGCCTACGTGCTTATATCAATAGGTTTACAACGGCAAAGTTGGAGGTGCCTTCTGCATCGGAAGAGCTCCTGGTAAACGTGCTGGCATAAGGCCTTAGACATGGGTTGTTCTTTCAGTCGTTGGTGGTAAAGCCAGCTCTAAAATTTGGAGAACCCTCGGAAAGGGCTGACAAGTACATCCATCTGGAGGAGGCCGTAAAAATTAAAGACGAAGGAGAGAAGATAAGGGAGAGATACGAAAGGGAGGAGAAAGCGCCGATGAAAGACCTGCCTGGGAGACGACCTCGTTTTGATAAATACACACCCTTGGCGACCCCCCAGGGGGAAATCTTGTAGGCGATTGAAAGGAACCAAGATCTCAAATGGCCCAGAACTTACTCGCAGAAGCCAAGAAAAGAAATATCGGATCGATTTGGTAGATATCATAATGAGTATGGGCACGACACCGATCAGTGCACCCATTTGAAGGATGAGCTGGAGAGGATGGTGCAAGCTGGGCACCTGAAAGAATATGTGCGAATGCGGAAGGAAGAGCCCAGGCCCGGCTACCGCAACAGCAATCGACCTCAGTCGAGTAAGAATGAGCAGGATAATAGGCGACATGGGGAGAGAAAGAATGAGCAAAGCCAGGCCATACGAGGTGAGATCCTGATGATCACAGGGGGCGAGTGGGAGGATCACTCTAAACGAACCCAGAACAGTTATGTCCATGCAGCGCGAGATCTGGTGAGAAAGGGAAGAGAGATTGGGCAGATGGCACCGAACCCAAATGTTTGTTTTGGATCAGAGGACGAGGACGGGATCCTGGCTCCTCACATGGATGCCCTGGTCATTACGGCTACTATAGCCAATTACCCCGTCTGAAGAATCTTTGTAGACACAAGGAGCTCGGCGGACATTATGTTCTACGATTGTTTTAGAAAGATGAATCGAGATGTAGAATTGGAAGAGGTCACGACCTCATTGGTGGGATTCGCAGGGGGAGCGTTAAAGCCCCTTGGAGTTATTAACCTCTTGGTTACTTTAGGGTACGAGCCATATCGACAGACCAAGACAGTTCGATTCCTGGTGGTAGACGCACCTTCCTCCTATAACGTGATGTTGGGAAGACCTTCCCTGAGCAAATTTCAAGCAGTAGTCTCAATTTACCATATGAAGCTGAAATTCCCTTCTCAAGATGGAGTAGGCGAAGCAAGAGGTGATCAATACGCGTCAAGGCAGACGTATGTGGAGAGCATTAGACGAAATGAAGAGGAGAGACAAAGTAAGAGAGCTCGGGTGGAGCGGTCGGTGCCAGACCTAAGTAGGAGAGAGGAAGGACTGATGTTAGTCGAAATGGTCCCAGGGGATGAGAGTCGAGTCCTCCGTGTAGGAACAACTCTAAGTCCTGAGGTTCTGACAGACCTGGTAGCACTACTACAAGAAAGCGCCGATGTGTTTACCTGGTCTCCCCAAGATTTGGTGGGGATCGACCCAGAGGTGACAGAGCATCGCCTTAACATCAGTCCAGACATGAAGCCGATAAAGCAGAAGAAACGCAACTTTGGTCCTGAGAAAGAGGCCATCACGAGGCTGAGGTGGAGAAGTTATTAAAAGCCAAGCATATCCAGGAGATACAATTCCCGGAGTGGCTTCCCAATGACGTACTGGTTCCCAAAACTCAAGAAGATTGGCGAGTGTGCATTGATTTCCGTGACCTCAACCGTGCCTTCCCGAAAGATCACTACCCGCTCCCGAGGATCGACCAACTGGTCGACTCTACTTCTGGTTGCGAACTCCTGAGCATGATGGATGCCTCACAAGGTTATCACCAGATCAGGTTCGTGAAGGAGGACTGGAAGCGAGTCAGCTTCATCACCCCAAAGGGAACGTACTGTTACGTGGTCATGCCGTTCGGGCTCAAAAATGCAGGAGCCACGTATCAGAGGTTGGTGGATAAAATGTTCAAGGAGCAGCTAGGGCGGAACATGGAGGTATACATGGATGATATGTTGGTCAAAAGTATTAAGGCCACCTCTCATGTGGAAGATCTTAAAGAAATATTCTCCACCTTGAGGAAGTATAGGATGAAGCTTAATCCCAAGAAGTGTGCATTCGGGGTTAGAGCTGGCAAATTTCTGGGATACATGGTCACGGAAAAAGCCATTGAGGCCAATCCATAGAAGGTGAAGGCAATCATGGACATGCAGGCACTCAGAAATGACAAGGAAATGCAATGTTTGGCAGGTCGCATCAATGCCTTAAGCCGATTCGTTTCGTGCTCGGCGGAGAAGAGCCTGCCATATTTTCAGGCCTTGCGAAAGAAGGCTCAGTTTGAATGGAACAGCGAGTGTGAGGATGCGTTCAGAAAGTTGAAGGAACACTTGGATAGCATGACCTTGCTCACGAAGCCTATTCAGGGAGAACCCCTAATCTTGTACTTATCTGTGGGACAGCAGGCAGTCAGCTCTGTCCTACTTCGGGAAGAAGGCAAGATACAGAGGCCGGTCTATTACTGGAGCAAGGTCTTGCATGACGCTGAGGAAAGGTACGTTGAAGTTAAAAGAGCAATGTTGGCATTGATCGGAACAGCTCACAAGCTACGTCCATATTTCCTCTCTCACAGCATAGTCGTACGAACCAACTTGCCGCTGAAGGCCATAGTGGATAAACCAGAGACATCTGGAAGGCTGGTCAAATGGATAATAGAGCTCAGTGAATTCGACATCATATTTGAAGCCAGAACTGCAATCAAAGCCCAGGCGCTGGCTGATTTCATGCAAGAGATGACCAGCTCTTCCGAGGAAAAGCGAGAATGGACAATTTTCACAGATGGCTCTGTAGGGAATCGGGGCTGTGGAGCTGGGATAGTCCTGATTGACCCATAGGGTGTGGCCACTGAGTACGCTGTGTGCTTGAATTATGCCTTGTCCAACAATGCGGCTGAGTATGAGGCCTTCCTGAGAGGAGTTCAGATGGCACGGGATTTGGGGGCTGAACAGGTTTGCGCCAAAGTGGATTCTCAGCTCGTCTGTAAACAAGTAAGTGGAGAATTTGAGACAAGGGAGGATAGCATGCAGAGATATTTGGCCAAATTCAGAGAGCTAGCTAGAGATATGAAATCCTTGACAGTCCTGCAAATCCCCAGGGAAGAGAACGGAAGAGCTGACTATTTAGCAAAGGTAGATAGCTCTGCTACGGATTGTCGCGAAAGGGTGATTACTTTGCTAAAGGCGGATGCAGATTTTGGGGCAGAGCAGGTGTGCTCAGTGATGGAAGGAGATGACTGGCGCTCCTCCATAAAGGCATACCTAGAGAAGGGAGTCTTGCCAGAGGTCAGGAAGGATTCAGCAAAGGTACGGACCAGGGCTGCTAGATTCTGTTTGGTCAAGGGAGAGCTGTTCCGAAGAGGATTTGGACAACCCCTCTTAAGATGCCTGAGCCGGGAAGAAGGAGCCTTGGTCCTTAGAGAAATCCACGAGGGATGTTGCAGCAATCATATGGGTGCCAGAGCTCTCTCAATTAAGATCTTACGAGCGGGGTATTTCTGGCCACAACTGCGAAAGGAAGCAGAAGATTTTGTGCGTACTTGTGAGAAGTGCTAGAAGAACTCATCGTTGATACACAAACCCGCGGAAGAACTCATGACGATGAGCTCTCCTTGCCCATTTGCCAAGTGGGGCATTGATTTAGTCGGTCCTTTCCCTATGGCTCCTGCCCAAAAGAAATTTCTGATAGTAGCAATTGATTATTTTAGTAAATGGGTGGAAGCCGAGGCCTTGGAAAAAATTACAGAGGATGCAGTCATGAAGTTCTTGTGGAAAAATGTTGTCTGTAGATTCGGTGTCCTAGAATTCTGGTTTCCGATAATGGCACCCAGTTCATGGGCGCTAAAATTAGAACTTGGTGTGCGAAGATGAAAATTGACCAGCACTTCACATCCGTCTACCATCCCCAGTCCAACGGTCAAGTGGAAGTCACCAATCGCATATTAGTGCACGGGATCAAGACGCGTCTGGAAAGAGCTGGAGGCAGATGGGTGGATGATTTAAATTCAATTTTATGGGCGTAAAGAACTAACCCCAAGGAAAGCACAGGGGAGACGCCTTTTAGCCTAGTCTATGGCATGGATGTTGTGGTGCCTGCTCAGATCAGCATGGAAACTCACCGAGTCCAGAATTTTGTTGCAGAGCAGAATGAGTTGTTAATTCAAGATGCTTTGAACTTGGTCGAGGAAAAAAGAGATAGAGCTGCCATCAGAATGGCACACATCAAAGGACGAATAAAAGCGACATACGACAAGTCTTTGGTCACAAGGCAGTTTCAAGTGGGAGACCTGGTCTTGAGGAGATCTGATTTAGGAAAGGCGAAGGGAAAGCTGGATGCCGCGTGGCAAGGACCACTTCGAGTCATCCAAGTTTTAGCGGGAGGAGCCTATAAGCTGGAAGAACTGGATGGGACCGAGATCCCTCATGCTTGGAATATTGCTAATTTACGAAAATTTTATACATAGTTGTAATTTTGGATGTTTATTTGTCTTATCGAATGAAAATTGCAGGTTTATCCTCGTTCGCCAGATTAATTACGTGTCCATAATTAAGCCAGGACTGGCTAAGGGCGGATGCCCTCGATTTTGCCTGACCTGATTGTCAGTTTAAAGCCAGGATTGGCTAAGGGCGGATGCCCTCGATTTTGCCTGACCTGATTGTCAGTTTAAGCCAGGATTGGCTAAGGG
>BMAC01000459.1:760445-780055 GCA_014905375.1 Phtheirospermum japonicum
CTGCCCATGATTTTGCCTGACCTGATTGTCAGTTTAAGCCAGGATTGGCTAAGGGCGGATGCCCTCGATTTTGCCTTACCTGATTGTTAGTTTAAGCCAAGATTGGCTAAGGGCGGATGCCCTCGATTTTGCCTGACCTGATTGTCCGTTTAGGCCAGGATTAGCTATAGGCAGATGCCCTTGATTTCCTGACCTGATTTTTAGTCTAAGCCAGGATTGGCTAAGGGCAGATGCCCTTGATTCCAGACTTGATTATCAGGGCAGGATCGATTAATTGGCTAAATGACCTAGCAAACGCCCATATTTCCAGACCTGGCTAATATGAAACGCCGGGATGGACTTAGAAAGATTGTCTATTGCATGTTTTAACTTAAACAGGCTCGCGAGGACAGCCTGCATTAGCGCCTGACCTGATAGTCAGCTCAAAGCTTTTGAAAGGCCTGCACTGGCCGACCGGATCTGAAGCTAGACCCAGCTAATATCGGGGACTCTAGAAGATAAGTCCAAAAACACAATCCGCATGCTCGGAACAGAAAAAAATGATCAAGAGGACAATTTTTCAAGAAAATGAATACTCTTCATGATATTTTGGCATAAAAGAAAATTGCATGATAAACAAAAAACCAGGGTTGATTGTTGTTTGAAGCCTTACTTTAGACGAGTGGAAACTCAACCAAATATATTTTCATTCATCAAATTTGGGAACATACAAAAACAGATTGTACACACCTTTCAGGAAGGCCGACAATTTTGATTACAAAAGTGCAGGTAAAATAAAAAATGAGTGCAGGTCTTCATCGGAAAGGAGATCTACGGTTCGAGGCCAGAGCTCGACGGACGCGCCAAAGCTCGCGCTTGGTCTCATGTAGGCAACGATGGTACTTGTCAGATCGCTCAGCCAGGGCGTGCGCTTCGCCAGCGGCGATGGTTAGGCGGTTCACTGACTCGGACAAATCAGCCCTCTCCTCTTGAAGTTGGCGGTTTAACTGGCAGAGCTCCGCCCACTCCTTCTTGTAATAACGCTTCTTCTGCCTCTTCCTCTCTAGAAGGCGGTAGAGGTAGCCGATTTTTTCCTTGAGCAAGATCAGTTGATCGGAAAGTTTAAATTCTTCGACGACCAAGGAAATGTTCTTCCGCTTCACTGTGTTTAGTTCTTCGAGAAGAGGAGAAGAATCCATTGCGAAAAATCGAAGAGAGTGATAAAAATAGACGTATATTTAAAGGAATGAAAGCGAGTGCAAAAGGAATCAAAAGTACTAGGGTTTCCATGAAATCAGGAAACCCTAGAAGCTCAAACGTCACAACAAGACAAAAACATTTATTTATTAATAATGAAATTTAGTACAAAAGTTTAGATAAGCAGCAAAACAGATCGGCCACGCAGGCCAAAACTACAGATTTGTTGGAAAATAAAATCAAGAAGGGAGACAGAAGCTAAGTCATTGGGATTCCTGAGCTGCACCTCGGGTTGGCCAGCCCCAGCTCTTCTTCATGCTTGATCCTTAGCTTGAGAAACCCCGGTAAAATCCTTCGCGAACTGGGTAGACTCTTGCAAGTCGCCCAAATTGGCAAAGGTTGGAGAGTTGGCCACCACCAAGGTGGGTGGGAGAAGAAGTCGAGGAGGAAGAACAGAAGGTCTGGCGGATATGGTCGGCAAAGGCCGCATCATCCAGCAGGTGAAGACGGTCGTCCTCAGCAACGTAAGTGAAAGACGTGGGCTCGGATGCGCCTGTGATGGGAGCAGACCTGTCGTATGGCAAAGTAGGGTGCTCAGCTACCCACTTGGCATGGACATCCAGAACTAGATTAAAGAAAGCCTCAGCCTCAGGAACCAGCAGGTCATATAACTCGATTGACCCCAGGAAGGCTATGCGCGTGGTCTCCCGAGTCAACTGGATCAAGCGCAGCCCTTCCTCTTAATTGAGGAACTCAAGCCTTCCCTCTACCCGTCCCTCAGTACGGCCCCGGACCTCTCCATTAGCCTCGCCCTCGGCTCTAGCTTTCCTGACTTTGTCCTTGAGCTTTCTGATCTCTTCCTCGTGGAGAATGGCCTGGGCATGGCGCCTACCCTCGGATTCCTGCGACACACGCAGCGCAGCTTTGGTTCCAGCCAGCTCTGCTTTAAGAAGCTCTATCTCCCCATCCTTCTCAGCCCGTAAGTCCTGCTTCTACTTCTTCAGGACTTCGACCTCCTTTTTCAGGTCTGCTTGCAGCAGAGAGCCGCGAGCTTGAGCTAACAGAGATGTCCTAAGTACCACCGCCTAAGAGGAAAAGAGAAAAAATGAGCATAAATTCGGGCAAAGTAAAAGCTACGATGAGTGATAAAAGCCTCACCTGTGCCTCCGCTTGGCAGAAAGTCTCCACCAACTCTGGGTCGGACATTTTGTCCACGACGTGACGGTCAGCTGCAGGGGCTAACCCCATCATGTATTGCCTGGACACCTCCCCTGGGCAACTCATGACAGACCTGTTAAAGAAGGATTGATTGGGATAGGGAGGAACTTGAGGCACCGCCTCGGGAAGGTCTTGAGGGATGACCTGCTCAGGATTCCTCCGTACAGTACCAGGAGGAACGATGGTAGATGGAACTATGGGGGCTGGCCCTTGGGGTTGAGTTGGAGGAGGTGCTTCCAAGGTAACCTCGTCTGATGTAGGGGAAGCTCGGGAAGACTCTCCCAAAGGGCTCTTCCGGCCCCCTTCTACGGCCTTCTTCGCCTTGGCATTTAGGCGTGCTTGCAACATGTTTGCTAAAAAAAAAAAGAGGAGAGGATGAATAAAGTTATAAATAATGAATAATGACAAGGGATGAACAGACAATGCAAGAATATACCAATATGAGTTGGTAGAGGTCCGCCCTATTGTTGGGTGATGAAAAAGGAAATGAGATCGGGTTTGAGGATAGTAGTTATGTTTAGAGGGGTGGCGTTAAGGGCAACAATATTTTGAGCTATATGAGGTGTCCTCTCACCCCGGGATAGTGGCGCCAGCGCAGGTAAAACGCTTATGGAGGCAGTAGAGAAGCCCCAATCTCCAGAGCACTGGACATAAAAGAACTTCTTTCTCCAGGCCTTGTGAGAGGTAGGCAGGCCTGTCAAGAAGTGTACGTCTGGTCTGGCGGAAAGGTAGAAAAAGCCAGAAGCACTCTTGGCTAAGAATAAGGAATAGAAGAGTTGGGCCGTGGGAATTATCCCAGAGTATTGGGCCGCCAAATGAAAGCCCGCCATTACCCGGAAGGCGTTGGGCAGGAATTGGTGCACCGGAACCTGGTACATCCGGGAAACGACCAGAATGAAAGGGTGAACGGGAAGGCTCAGGCCGGCGTGGAACTAGTCCACATAAAAGGTTAAATGTTTAGGAGGAGGCGATGGAGCCCTCTCATCTGGCGCCAGACTGGTAAACGTAAAATCATCGGAGATGTTAAAGGTAGCGCGGATATTTCGGAGGGTTTGGTTAGTGACTATGGAAGCTATATTATCTACGGGGAGGTTTGGGGGAGCCACCAGAGGCCTCTCCCGAGCCACTGCTAGGGGTCTCTCTGGAGAGGCCGCCGGAAGTGATTCCGAAGAAGAGAAGTGTACGGTGGAGGTAGAGTTCGCCGGAGTCGCCAGCGAACCCTCCCCGATGGAACCAGACTGAGAGGAAGCAGCCGACATAATAAAAGATTTGTGAGGAGGGAAGAGAAAGTAACTGATTTAGGGGATAATCAGAGAAGCAGGACGAAAAGAAACATAATTGTGAAGGTCGCCGGAGAACTGGAGAGGAAAAGGGGAAAATTCAAGAGATTGCGAAAATAGAAATTGAAAAAGTGAAGAAGAAAAAGGAACGTGGAGGGACAAAAAGGCAAGTGGATAAATTTGAAAAATGGGAATCGAGAAAGGTGGGATTTGATGGGATCCCCGCATTTAATGAAAGCAGTACCCTAGGTAATGAGCTGGACTTTCAACCGTACTAGGGTAAGCCACGCGCCACCAACCTGTCAGTATTTGAGAAGACGTGTGGGAATAGAGACCATTTGGGAATGCGAGCCGACACCACTAATGCCAATAATTAGGTCTGATTGTCAGGCGGATTTCTCGAGATTCGCATCAGTACGAGAAGCACTAAAGCAAGTGGGACCATCCAGTCCGGGGATAGCAATAAAGCCTTTACAGCTCTACCCTCACTAATTTGGGGGGAGGAGTTGATGGGCCAGGAATAGGTCAGACCTGGTGTGGTAGACTTGATCTGGCAAATTAATAGGTGAACATGGTTAGACCAGGAGTAACCTGTAATTTCGGTCAGGTCTTCTTCTCAAAGCAAGACCACATCTCCTCCTTGTAAAAGATTATGATGGATTGACTTCCGGAGGAAATGCCTAAGAGTCGTCGGAATATCGGCTCGAGATGAGTCAGGACTGTAAGCCTGATCCAAAGCAGCCAAAAGGAGGTATGGTCAGGCTGGTCTTGATGAAAGAACCTATTAGACTCTCTTAGGCCGAGCTGGCAAAGACAGCCAGGATTCGAGAACTTTCCTGGCCTGACAGAGATGACCTGGAAGATGACCTCTGGAAAATAGTGCTGAGGTAGAATTGGCACCAGAGCTGTCGACAGAAAAGGAGAATAGAATCAGGGCAGACCTGACTTTCTGATCTCCACCAAGGAGACAAGTGGGACCACTTGTCAGAATTGGTTGCGTAATAATCCCTGATTCGCGGCATGTGCCCCTGAGATCCCGGCTGGGGTCCCCACTAGGGAGAAAACTATAAATATCTCAGCCCCAAGGCTCAGAGAGGTAGGTCATTCTTTGTGCATTCCTTCTTTGTTTGCTAAGAGAAACCTCATACGCTTTACTGACTTAAGCATCAGAGAGGTTTCCACCGGAAAACCACCGGTGGTCCTTTCTAACGTGTTTTTGTGTGCAGTGCTAAAAGGTGTTCAAGGTTCCAGGCGTTGTCCTTGATGCTGGTCATATTTTGGGTAGAAACACCATCCTCCCCAAGGTCATTTTACCTTTTTGTTGATCAATTTCAGGCGGAGTTGAGCCTACTCGTCCATCCTTTCATTCTAACAGTGTCTCGGATGTACCAGATTCTGGTAAATCAATTCGTACCCAAGCCTTTAGGATAATGGTAGGGTTTCACTTGGCTTCTTAGTTTTCTAAGCTTATAACCACAGACCAGTTGTTTTATTCCTTGTTTCAAGTCAAGAGCTCACCCTACGGCTTTTTCTATCTATCGGCCTGAGCTGGTGTTCGGTTTCTGATAGGGAACCCTTCCTCCAATAAGGCCCGGAGGAAGAAATTCTTTTTTGTTCACTGCTGGGGCGATTGGGGTTTCTCCTCCATGCCCGTCAATACCTTCCCAGCTCAGGCTCAATTATCTAGAGGATACCGACCTCCTTCTCTTGAAAGAACTATCCACACCTTGAATCAAAACGTCTTCCACCTGTGCAAACTCCTCACATCAACTATCCTGAGGTTCTTCAACTCCCGACAAGAGAACGGCCCCTTGCCTCCCGATATTGGTATACCAATAGAGCTAACTAGCTCTACCCCTCTGTTATTATTTTTTATACTTTAGGAAATTATAGGCGTTTCATTTTCTCCTCCCACTTTATCTTTTTCCCTTTTCTTCTTCTTCTTCTTTTTTTTATTTATGGTTTTGGTAAATTCCTCTTTGTCAGCCATAATGATGAAAAAGAAGATGGCCGCGAGTCTCCAGGGAGTCTCCTCTGGCACCCAGAAGAGCCTTCTCGATGAGCCTGCCAGAGCTTCCAAATTGACCGAGCTCGAGGCTGTGGCTATTCCGGAGAGGTTAGAGGGGGCAGTTAGGCCCGAGGGAGCGACCCATCCAGAGAGGGCGATTAGCCCCGCCGTTGACCTGACCACTCACTCTACTTCTGACTAGGAGCGCATGCTAGCATCACGCAAACGTGTCCGTTCAGGCAAAGGGGTGGTACCTCCGGGGTCCAAGGTGGTCACCCCCAACCAGAGCTTCTTCGATGGTTCTTCCATCCTGGAGTGTCCAGGAAACATGGCAGTTCACTTCATCAAAGGGCAGTCCCCTTCTGTCGACCGTCGAGCTTTAGAGAAGTGGTCGGATCACGAGATGATAGAGTCCTTTTACCAAGACGAGTCCATGGTTAGGATTTCACCGCTTATTTCACCTTCCCTTTTGCCTACATTATTGTTTTACTTATCCTTTTTTCCTTCTTCTATCATCTCCCTTTTCTTTTCAAGCTGCTGTTAAAAGGGCCGCACTAATGTCGTGGGGCTAAGGCTCATTGATGAACGCCAACCTGTCTAAAGAACACGTGGCTTTGAAGGAAAGAGAACAAAGACTGATAGCTCGTCTGAAGGAGAGGGGTGCTGAGCTGAAAGCGGCCCAAGCCGAGCTAAAGGCAGTCCAGACTAAACTGTAGAAGTCTCAAAAGTCAAAGAATAGAGCCCGGGCAGAAGCAGTCATCTAGGTAGAGCTGGGGAAAGAGAACGCCATGGAAGCTTGGGCTGTAGGTCAGGCCGAGGGCGAGGTCATTGGGCGAGTCGAGGGGCAAGCCGACTTCCCCACCTTAGAGGAAGGGCAGAGGCTTATCCAGTTGACCAGGGAGATGACTCAAAGATCTTTTCTTAGTTCCATGGAGTTGTACGACATCCTCCTCCCTAAAGCTCAGATCTACTACCACTTTGGCCGGGATGCTCAGGCGAAATGGTCTGCCGAAAACCCCTCCGCTCCTTTCAATCGCCTCGTTCCCTTGAAAGATCCTCTGGAGCCCACGAGCTTCACATACATTGAAGAGGTTGATCAACTCCATCAGCTCGGGGCCCCTGAGTTCGCTGCACGTGTCCGTCAAACTTTCCTGAACTCCTCTCCCCCCCCTGAACAGTTGCTGACCTTCGCTTTACCAGCGACTGTGTCCTCTTCTACCTTCGCCAACTTGGGCGAGCTTCAGAGCATCACCCAGTTTGAGCGGGATTTTAGAGAGGTCACCAGGGTGACTGAGCAAGTCGGAGGAGAGCTGAACACCGAAGATTATGAGTCTTAGATCGTTCAGTTTTTTTATTTTTCTTTTATGGTCTGGTCTGTAATTTGTGAACATGTACCTTGAACAATATTTTGTCTTGTATCTATTTTTGTCCATTTATGCTTTTAGGGTTTTCGGGAATATAGGAAACCCTTTTACTATCTGTACTTTTCCCTTTTCTATAAAATCCATTTTTTCTCTGCAAATTTTCATTATGGATCCGCATTCTTTACTTAAAGAAGTTGACACCCTGAAGAAGAAAAACATTTCTTTCTTTAATGAAAACTTTCACCTCTCTGAGGAGAATGCTCAACTTCGTGAGAAGTTCTCTTAGTTATGCAAACTTTTGGAAAGGAAAAGGCAGAAGAAATGCCATTACAAGCGCGAATGGGCGGAGCTCCGCCAGCTCAATCGTCAACTCCAAGAGGAATGGGCTGATTTACTCGAGTCAGTGTGTTGTCTGACTACCGCCGCTGGCGAGGCTCGTTCTACAACCGAGCGGCCAGATGGGTACCGCCAACGCCTTCATGAGACCAAACGAGAGATGTGGCGCATTCGGCGAATTTTGGCTACTGATAAGAGGACCTCTTCATCTCATCCCTAATGTTGCTTTAATTTTATCCTAATGTATTTCCATGTCTTGTTGTTTTCCTGAACGGTGCTAGTTTGCCTTTATGTATTTGTAATCAATTCTAAGTTTGACAAAGGTTGTCTTGACTTTAAATAAATCCTTGAGATTCAGACTTTGTTTTGATTTTTTCAGTAGTGTTCATTTCTTGGCCAATTAGGATAACCTTTCTAGGACTTTATACCCTGTGCTGGTAAGAAGCTTAGGTCGGGGATTTCCATCCTCGGACCATTCGGGCTAACATTTTGGGGCTTACGTTCTTATCTGACTATCAGGTCAGATTTGGATTATCCATCCTTTAATCTATTAGGATAACATCTTGGGGCTCGTGCCCTTAATTAACATTCAGGTCAGGTCAGGAAAATCTATCCTTTAGCCAATCGAGCCAAAATTTTAGGGCTCGTGCCCTTAACTGACAATCAGGTCAGGTCAGAGAAATCTTTCCTTTAGCCAATTGGGCCAAAATTTTGGGGCTCGTGCCCTTAACTGACAATCAGGTAAGGTCAGGGAAATCCTTCCCTTAGCCAATTGGGCCAAGATTTTGGGGCTCGTGCCATTAACTGACAATCAGGTCAGGTCAGGGAAACCTATCATTTAGCCTATCGAGCCAAAATTTCGGGGCTCGTGCCCTTAACTGACAATCAAGTCAGGTCAGGGAAATCCTTCCCTTGGCCAATCGGGCCAAAATTTTGGGGCTCGTGCCCTTAACTGACAATCAGGTCAGGTCAGGGAAATCCTTCCCTCGGCCAATCGGGTAAAATTTTTTGAGGCTCATGCCCTTTACTGACAATCAGGTCAGGCCATGGTAATGTTTCCCTTGGCCAATTTATCCAAAATTTTGGGGCTCGTGCCCTTAACTGACAATCAAGTCTGGTCAGGGAAATCCTTCCCTTGGCCAATCGGGCTAGAATTTTGGGGCTTGTGCCCTTAACTTACTATCAGGTCACATCAGGGAAATCCTTCCTTGGCAAATCGAGCCAAAATCTTGGGGCTCGCTTCCTTAACTGACAATCACAAGTTGACAGAATCAGTAATTTTTATAAATAATCGAGTACATCCATTTCACAAATAATATTTTCGTAAATTCGATACGTTCCATAGCCATGGTAATTTGACTCCGTCCATTTCCTCAAGCTCATATGACCCTCCGGCAAGAACTTTGACGATCTTATATGGGCCCTCCAAACGGCATCCAACTTACCTTTAGTTTTACCTAAATCAGCTCGGCGAAGAACCAGATCTCCCATTCAAAATTGACGCTTGACCACCGAATTATTATAAGTTACCCGAATTCTTCCGCTCATGTGCTCCATTTTCATAGAGACTCGTTCTCTTTTTTCCTTCACCAAATCAAGGGCATCTCGTATCAACAACTCATTTTGGTCTTTACTGAAGTTCAGTACTCTGTGGGATTCTATACCGATCTCTACGGGGATCACGACATCCATACCGTACACCAAGTTGAATGGCGTTTCTCCCATACCTTCTTTAGGGTTCATTCGGTATGCCTATAGGATCGAGCTGAGCTCTTCTACCCACTTGCCTCCTGATTTTTCTAGGCGCGCCCTAATTCCTTGCACCAAAATTCGATTGGTTACTTCGACCTGGCCATTCGCCTGGGGGTGATAGGCAGCTGTGAAATGTTGCTCTATCTTCATTTTTATGCACCAAGCCCGAATCTGAGCTCCCATAAACTGCGTGCCATTATCTGACACCAAGATCCTTGGAACACCAAACCGGCACACCACATTTTTTCACAAGAAACCCATTACCGCCTCCTCCGTAATTTTTGCTATAGCTTCAGCCTCCACCCACTTACTGAAATAGTCTATGGACACTATCAGGAACTTCTTCTGGTCTAGGGCTGTGGGGAAAGGTCCAACCAGATCTATCCCCCATTTTGCAAAGGGGCGAGGAGAGCTCATTGTCATGAGATCTTCTGCAGGTTGATGCACGAGGGGAGAGTTCTTCTGGAATTTGTCACACTTCCTCACAAAGTCTTCTGCAACCTTCCTTAACTGTGGCCAAAAATAGCCAGCTCTCATTATTTTACTTGATAGAGTCCTAGCGCCCATGTGGTTGCCGCAGCACCCCTCATTGATTTCCTTGAGAACATGGGCGACCTCTTTTAGGCTTAAGCACCGTAAAAGAGGTTGCCCGAACCCTCTTCTGAACAACTCTCCTTTTATCAAATAAAAATGAGACGACCGAATTCGCACCTTTGTTGGTTCCCTCTTAATCTCAGACAGTTCTCCTTTGTCCAAATATGCTTTGATCGGGGATCTTTTTCTTCCTCTAGCACGTTTACTTCCCCTTCCCCAAGTTCTTGGTATGCCATGAGCAGGGTAATTTTTCTCTCCTGACAATCTGTTGTTGAACTAGCCACCTTAGCCAAGTAATCAGCTCGGCCATTCTCCTCCCTGGGAATTTGGATTACGTTTAAAGCTTTCATGGCCCTTGATAATTCATGAAACTGGGTTAAGTACTTCCGCATGTGCCTGTCCCTCGCGTCAAACTCACCTCTTATCTATTTATTAACCAACTGGGTGTCAACTCGGGCACATATGCGCTCTACCCCGAGCTCTTTCGCCATCCTCTAAGAAGGGCCTCGTACTCTGCTCCGTTTTTGCATATGGGATAGTTCATTCGTACTGCATACTCCGTGTCCACTCCTTTGGGATTTATCAGAACTGTTCCCACACCACAACCCAAACTTCCTACCGAGCCATCGGTATATATCTCTCATTCTTCTCTTCTTCATGAGAGCTATTCATCTCCTGCATGAAATCAACCAACGCTTGGGCTTTAATCGATGTTCGTCCTTCAAATCTAATGTCAAACTCGTTGAGCTCGATTATCCATTTCACTAATCGCCCTGAGACCTCTGGTTTACTCATGATTGCTTTCAGAGGCAGGTTAGTTCTGACCACTATCTCATGTGAAAGAAAATAGGGGCGGAGCTTGCGAGCCGTCCCGACCAGAGCTAGCATGGCTCGTTCGATCTCCACATACCATAGCTCGACATCATGCAACACCTTGCTCCAATAATATACTGGCTTCTAAACTTGCTTTCTTCTCTAGTCAAAACCTTACTCACCGCTTGCTTCCCCACAGATAAGTATAAGAACAAAGGCTCTCCCTGGACTGGTTTGGTAAGTAGAGACATGCCGACCAGGTGTTCTTTCAGTTTCTGGAATGCCTCATAGGATTCTTCTTCCCATTGAAATCGAGCCTTCTTTCGCAAGGCTCAAAAAAATGGTAAGCTCTTTTCCGCCAAGCGTGAAATAACCCTGCTTAGGGCCGCTATCCGACCTGTCAGGCATTACATTTCTTTGGCATTCTTTGGAGGTTTCATATCCATAATGGCTTTATCTTTTTCTAGATTGGCCTCTATTACCTTCTCTGTGACCATATAACCAAGGAACTTTCCAGCTCTTACCCCAAATGTGCAATTCTTGGGGTTGAGCTTCCTTTTGTATTTTCTCAAGGTATTGAAAGTTTCCTTAAGGTCGTCAATGTGCGAGGCTGCCTTGACACTTTTGACTAGCATGTCATCCACATATACCTCCATATTGCGCCCGAGCTGGGTTTTGAACATTACCAGCCGTTGATATGTGGCTCCTGCATTCTTGAGCCCAGATGGCATGACCACGTAGCAATAAGTTCATCTCGAAGTTATAAAACTGACACATTCCCAATCCACTTCGGCCAGTCTGATCTTGTGATATCCTTGCGAGGCGTCCATCATACTGAGCATCTCACAACCTGAGGTAGAATCTACAAGCTGGTCTATCCTTGGAAACGGATAATGGTCTTTGAGACAAGCGCGATTGAGGTCTTTGAAATCAATGCACATCCGCCAATCATCGTGAATCTTTGGTACCAGCACCGCATTGGAAAGCCATTCTGAAAATTGTATTTCCTGAATGTGCTTAGATCGCAACGGCTTTTCTATCTCTGCCTCAATAATAACTTCCTTCTCGGGACCAAAGTTGTGCCTCCTTTGTTTTACTGGCTTCACCGTGGAGCTGATGTTGAGGTGATGCTCAGCTATTGTCAGTTCTATCCCTACTAAATCCTGGGGAGACCAGGCAAAAATATCCACGCTATTTCTTAAGAGGGTTATGAGCTCCACCAACACGTCGGGGCTTAAAGTCATTCCTACTCGTACGACTCGGATATCATCCCCCGATACAATCTCAACCGTCATCAATTTTTCTTCATGCGGATCCAGCTCAAGCGTGGTCATCTCTTTCCTAGGCTTTTTGGATCTCCTTACCTCTTCATCTCTTTGAATACTATCCACGTATGCCCTACGTGATGCGTATTGGTCTCCTCAAACCTCACCTACCCCTTCCTGAATGGGAAATTTTATATTCATATGGTATACGGAGATCACTGCTTGTAATTGGCTTAAGGATGGCCGGCCAAACATAACATTATATGAACATTGTGCGTCCACCAACAGGAAGCACACCGTTTTGGTCTTCCTGAATGGCTCATCCCCCAACATGACTAGGATATTTACTACTCCCAATGGGCGCAGTGCTCCCCTAGCGAAACCCACTAATGAGGTAGTGACCTCCTTCAATTCCAAGTCTAAGTTTAACTTCTTAAAGCAGTCGTAAAATAAAATGTCTACCGAGCTTCCTGTGTCCACGAAGATTCTCCGCACGTTATAGTTAGCTATATTAGCTTTTATCACCAAAGTGTCCATATGGGGTGCCAAGATGTTGTTCTCATCATCTGAGCCAAAACATATGTTCGGGCTCGGGACTAATTGCCCCACCTCTTGCGTCTTTCTTGACAGACCTTTCGTAGCCTGCACATAGCTATTCTAGGTGCACCGTGAGTGCTCATCACATTCTCCGTCTGTGATCATTTGAATTTCTCCTCTGATATCCTGAGACCAGTTTTCCCTCTTCCTATTTTCTCGGGTACTACCTCGCTCTTGCATGGTCGACTGATACCGATCTCTCTTATCTCTCTTATAAGAGTTAGATCTGGATCCTTCCTGTTTCACTCGCACGAATTCTTTGAGATGTCCTGCCTGCACCATTCGTTCTATCTCATCTTTCAGGTGTGTGTATTGATCCGTGTCATGACCATACTCGTTATGGTATCGGCAGAATCAGTCAGACTTCTCCTTTCGTGGCTTTTGGTTGTATGTTCTCAGCTATTTGAGGTCGGGATGTCTTTCAATAGCCTGCAGGACTTCACCATAGGGTGAAGCCAGGGGTGTGTATCGATCAAACCGAGGACGACATCCTACTAGGTCAGTCCTGGGCTTCTTAACTAGAGTCGTGTTGCCTTTGTCAGGTCGTTCTCTCCGCTTTCTCCATCATCTTTCATTTTCAGAGCCTCCTCCAAGTGAATATACTTCTCTGCACTTTCCAAGAGCTCTCCAAATTTCAGTGATGGCTTAACTACCAGCGATTGGAAGAACTCCCCCTTCTGGAGCCCTTGAGCCAAAGAATTGACCAAGAGCTTCTCGGATGCTTATGGAACTTCCAGTTTAGCTTTTGTAAATCATTTGATATATCCGCGTAAACTTTCACCCTCACTTTGCTTCAAACTGAACAGTTCTAGCAACATTTTTTGATACTTCCTGCAACTAGTGAACTGGTGCAACAATGCAGAACTGAACTCACCAAAGTTGTTTATGGATCGGGGGGACAATTGGCTAAACCAGAGTTGAGTTGATTTCGTGAAGGTCGTGGGGAAGACCCGGCACATGACGACGTCAAAAAATTTGTGGAAGGTAGCTGCGAATTCGAATCGGCTCAAGTGATCCCACGGATCTGTTGTCCCATTATACTCCAAACCCATAGATCGGTAAGAGGCCGGTAGATCATCCCGCATGGCAGCCTCTGTGAATGGATTGCTTCTCCGTGCTTGGCCTGCCGCCGTGACCGCCATTATTTGTTTGACTTCTCTAACCTCCCTCTACAGATTCTGCATTTGCTCAGTGAGGTCTGGGTTGGTTTTGCTTGAAGTGTCGCTGTCTGAGGCAGAAAAGCTCTCCTCCTCTTCCTCGGCGGGAGCTCTGGCCATGTGCTGGGAAGTCCGGGGTGACTCCATTTCCAGCGGCTGAGTTACTTTGGGAGGGGGTGACGAAAGTTTGGCGAATTTCTTTTCTACGGCTGCCTCCACCGCCTTGCCAATATGGTCAGATATTTGTCTCAGAAAAGAGCCATCCAGTGACCCGCCCTCAGCCTGTGAAGCCCCTCCTGAACGGGGTTGCGGTGTGCTGGTCCTAGTTGTTACTGACGGTCCTGCGTCTTCGGCATCCCCGTTGTCGAGGCAGCTCTTGGCGTACCGCCCAACTCCGCCACTAGGTTTTGCCTGAGTCCGTCTGATGCCATGCTTCTGTCTCACGTCTTAGCTTAGTTCCGCCTTTCCCACAGACGGCACCAATTGTTTCACCTTGAAAATAACCAAACTAAGAACACCTGCTTCTTCTTTGAATATCCTGACCTAATTCACCAAAAATAGGTTAGAAAGGACCACCGGGGGATTTTCAGTGGAAATCTCTCCGATACTTAAGTCAGCTAAGCAGTTTTTTATATCGGAATAATTCAAATGAGAATGCTCAAAATGTCATACCTCTCTCAACCTTGGGATTGAGATATTTATAACTCTCGCCAAGGGGAGTCTTTCCGAGATTCCGGAAACAAACCCGCGAATATCGGGCCGTTAATCAAGACGACCAGACCAAGAAGTTTCCTCATGGAGAACCTGTCAGCTCTGTTACTAACTTCTCCAAATTCTCGATCTGACCTCCTAAAACCTTGTTCAAGGCTTTAGATCAGGTCAGGATAATTCTTATAGGGTTATAGGTTCGTCTCTTGTCTTCCTTTTCTTCTCCTATGGTATTAGTTCAGCTCGTCTCAACTAGGTCTTCCCGAGCTATTTTGCGACTTGCCACCATGTTAGGTCGTACCAATAAATATAATCTACATTTATAAATTAAATATAAATATAATTTATAACTTAATTTACATATCTAATATATATTAAAAATATATAAACTCTCACATGTAATTGACTTGGTCAGACGGTAACACTCCTAAATTGAATCCCACCCATGCCATATTGTGGGATTTAAATAGACGCGGGCTGGATCGGGCTGAGGGTGAGTTGGGCTAGCCCGCCCAATTATTTCTTTTATAAATTTTAAAAATGCTGACGGATCAGGCCTGTCAGTATTTTTAAAATATTATAAAAAAATGCTGACGGGTCAGATTACTGACGGACTCAATCCGTTAGCATGCCGTCAGTATTTGCTGACGGGTTCGTTATTGTCGTCAACAAATTACTTACTGACGTCAAAAATGCTGACGAACGAAATTTATTAGTATTCGTATGCTGACGGGTTTGCTGACGAGTGTCAACAAAACGCAGTTCTTTTTAGTGCTTGGTTTAGAAATTGAATTCTTTTTTAAATAAGGGTTGTCTAATTGTGACACCAATTACGAATGCCAAATATGAGGTCCCAACCCAAGTCTAAGTGTTTTTTTTGTAGTGCTTGGCAAGGTTGTCTGATTGTGACACCAATTAGGAGGTCCCAACCCAAGTCTAAGTGATTGACAGCAAAGCAATGACGCCATATTATCGTTACTTCAATTGTATGTCTGCATGGATCTGCGTGTCTATATAATAAACGTATATAATATATAATGCAATATCATCTTGCCTTTTCAATTTTCCATCAACTTGCAGCAACCAAAAAAAAATAAAAAAAATGTCAGCTTCCGAGAAAAAAGCAAACCTTGTGTTCATTCCTTTCCCTATACTGAGTGTAACAATAAAGTGTAAAAATGGTTAGGTTAGTAGGTAATTAACACATAAAGTGTAACAATAAAAAGTAAAACTAGAACTATTTTTGTGAAGTGTAAAAATGGTTAGGTTATATGACAAAGTGCAAAAAGAAAAAATAGGATTTTTAGTAATTTCACGGGTAATATTATTCATATGAAGTAAAGTGCAAAAAATCGTAATTTATATAATTAAATATAAAAAAATTACTACATATAATAAAATGTTAAAAAAGAGAATATTTAACGGGATTTAATATATATTTCCCCTTTTCCCTTGACATGGAGTAGAGTAGAGAATAGAATAAAATATCTGGTTGCAATTTCTAGGTCTCATAAAATAATTCTTCGTATTCATGTCAAGAGTACAGTAAGCTTTTTCTATTTAATTTAATATAAATACATTTTGGATCTAAGTGACTTCATCACGTGCAATTATTTTACTTTTGTCTTCAATAATTGACTGAATAATCATAAAGTATTCGGCAGGTATTTTTCTTTTCTTTCAAGAAACCATAAAGATTTTATAAATATACAATCGAAAACTAAAAGCATCTTTAATGAACCTCATCTCCTGGATTTATTAAATAAATAATATATTTTTTATTTAAAATTAATAAAATAATACTAAAAAAAAGACATTGAAAAAGTAGGACGGGACACCACTGGGAAAGGCGTCCCGCTCACATTCTAGAATGTAGGAAAGAAAACCGTTCTAGAATGTGAGCGAGACGCCTTTCCCAATGACGTCCCGGCCCTACAGTACATTATAGAAGGTATATATCAATAACCGTTCTAGAATGTGAGGCTGAAATGAAAAAAAAATTAATTGACATTTTCACAAAATTAATAATTTCTCATTTAAAAATAAAAATAAAATCAATTTTATTAAGTAATTAACAACTAAAAAAGAAACGAATAAATTCGAATTTTCACTTAATAAATGATTTCTCACAAAATAAATAAATTAAGACTTTTTTTCACATAATTAATAATTTTATATAAATCTTATTTTCACATAATTAAGAGTTTTACACAAAATAAATCACAAACATATAAATTATTAATTATGTGAAAAATTAAACTTTTTAATATGTCAATTGATTTATTTTATATAAATTGATTTATTTTGTGTAAAATTCTTAATTATGTAAAAAATAAAATCTATATGAAATTATTAATTATGTGAAAAAAAAGTCTTAATTTATTTATTTTGTGAGAAACATTAATTAAGTGAAAATTCGAGTTTATTCGTTTCTTATTTAGTTGTTAATTATTTAATAAATTGATTTTATTTTTATTTGTAAATGAGGAAATTATTAATTTTGTGAAAATGTCAATTAATTTTTTTTCATGTCAGCCACACATTCTAGAACGGTTATTTATTTATACCTTCTAGAATGTACTGTAGGGTCGGGACGCCACTGGAAAGGCGTCCCGCTCACATTCTAGAACGATTTTTATTCCTACCTTCTAGAATGTGAGCGGGACGCTTTTCCCAGTGGCGTCCCGCCCTAATTTTTCAATGTTTTATCTTTTAGTATTATTTTTTCAATTTTGAATTAAAAACATATTATTTATTTAATAAACCCTCATCTCCTCCCCTTTTTCAATTCTCACTCCACCATATCAGCAAAAGTACCCTCCACATCATTTCCCTCCCCTTTCTCTTCCTAACCATTTTTCATCTTATTTATTCACCCTACCAACAAACTTACTATTCATGGGTCCCACATGTTCCCCATTAATTTTCATTTATACTTTTTATATTCCAATACAATTATATTTATCTATTATCTATTTAAACATTTTATGAATATAAAAATTATATATATATATATTTTTGATTTTTTTTATTTATAATAATTAATATTTATGAGTAATTTAAAATTTTAATTAATAATAAATTTTTATTTTTTTTTTAGTTTGAAAACTTATTTTATTACAAATTATTTTTTTAATATATATATATATAAACTCTATTTAAACACTTTCCTGCCGGCAGGAAAGTGTAGAAAATAATTTTTAATTTTATTTAATATATATAAATAAATAAATTCAAATATTGATTTTTTTATTATAATATTAATTTATGATTACTTTGAAATAAACAAAAAAATTATAACAACAATATGATTAAAAATATGATATATTACAAAAGAAAACCCAAACAGAAGAAAATAGAAAAAAAATGCGACACACAACAAATGAAGTAACAATACAACAAAAGAAAAAAAATCAAAATGCGGCACACAACAAATGAAGTAAAAAAAACAAACAAAGAAAAAAAAATTAAAATACGGCACACAACAAATAAAGTAAAAATACAACAATAGAAATTAATCTTGACAATTGGGTTCATTCCAGATATGCTCAATCAAATCATTGCGAAGTTTATGATGGATCTATTTGTCCCTTATCTGAGAGCTTCTCTGCAAATACTGCTGAAAATCACGTGGAGCACCTTCAAGCCATTCATCCTCAGGCTCTCCATCTTCTCTTCGCTAATTGACTGCACCTTCACACCATCCTCGATTATCATATTGTGCAATATGATACAAGCAAGCATTATCTGCCCCAAATCCTCTTTATACCAACCCCGTGCTGCACCACTTAAAATTCCTCACCTCGCTCGGAGCACTCCAAATGCGCGTTCGATGTCTTTTCTAGCAGCTTCTTGTCTCTTCTTGAACTTCCTTCTCTTCTCATCTGCAGGGCATTGGAAACTTTTGACAAATATTGCCCATTCCGGGTAGATACCATCTGTTAAATAATAACCCCTTCTATACTCTGTCCCGTTGATCGTATAACTCACTTCAGGTGCATGTCCGTGCATTGAATCGTTGAATAATGGAGACTCATTCAACACGTTTATGTCATTCCGTGCACCGGAGAGGCCAAAAAAGGCATGCCATATCCACAAGTCTTGTGAGGCGACAACTTCGAGTATTATAGTGGGAGATCCTTAGTCACCTCGAGTGTATGCACCCTGCCACGCGACTGGACAATTTCTCCACTTCCAGTGCATGCAGTTCAAGCTCCCCAACATACCAGGAAATCTGTGTTTCTCTTAATGGGGCGGGATTCCATAATTATTAAGCATACCGTGTGGGGGTTGGTATGCGTATGGATTTGATAATGGGTACGCATTTGACATACCATAATGAGGGTGAAGCATGTTGGTTTGATACTGTGTTAGATTTGGGGTGGGGGGTGGTTGGGAATTTTGAAAGATTGGAGCAGAATTGTAATTTTGCGTATTATCGTACCGGGGATAATTTTGAAACTGGGATTCTAGTTGAGTTGTTGGAAGATCACGAGAAGTTTGAATACTTCTCCGGTAGCGAGAATTTTCTGATGACGGACTATTGTCCATATCAGATGCATCAGAAATGTTAAAATTTCTATTCATGACTGATAAATGTATAGATGATGAATATGAGAATTGTGGGTGAGGAGAGTATGATGAATATGAGAAGTGCTGGTGAGGAGAGTTGAGGGTGAAGGTAGTGTATTTATAACCAAAAAAAAATGATAAGATATGAATTTGGATAAGATTTTATGAGATTTTGTGATGACGTGGAGATAAGAGATAAATAATAATTTTTTTATATGATAAGATGAGATTTCCTGTGATGATGTGGAAATTTTGGATAAATAATAATTTTTATTTTTAGATAAGATTTGATATTTTATTTTATTTATATATACATTTTTGAATTTCTTTCATTTATAATTAATATTTACTTTAGAATTTTAATTAATAATATAATTTTAATTTTTTTAGGTGTGAAAACTTATTTTATTAATTTTTTATTTTTATTTTTTGAGATAAGATGTGATATTCTATTTTATTTATATATCTATTCTTAATTTTTTTTCACTTGTAATTAATATTCATGTAAATACTTTAAAATTTTAATTAATAATAAAATCTTAAATTCTTTAAGTATGAAAATTTATTTATTTTACAATAAATTATAAAAAAAAAAAAAAATCCTTAGGATTGATAATCATTCAATTTGATAAGAAGGATAGGGTGGATTTGGGAAGTTGGAAAAAAAAGAAAGTTTTTCGATGAAGTCTTTGTATAATTCACTGATTTTGGAGAAAGTTGGGAAGTGGGATAGAATGTAGCAAAAATAAAGTATTTCAAAGAATTTGTAG
>BMAC01000459.1:780844-790900 GCA_014905375.1 Phtheirospermum japonicum
AAAGGAAAAAAAAAAAAAGGGAGAGAGGGAGAAGTGGGGCGGCAGTCGCCGCCCCTGGGCCAATCACACGGCGCGTGCTCTGCACGCGCCTGAAGCAGTAGAGTGGGGCACTGGACCCCACCTCTGCAAAGATGCAGTCACCTTTTTCTTTTTCTTTTTTCTTCTTCTCTTTTCCTTTCTTTTTTTCTTTCTTCCGTCCTTTCTTTTCTTTTCTTTTTCTTTTTTTTTTTTATATATATATATATATATATATATATATAAATTAATTTGTAATCTCATTGATTCGTATATATTTATGTGTATTTTTTTGTATATTTTTGTGTCTTATTTTATGTGCTTTAGTCGGGTTGAGTCGTGTTTTGTTTCATTTTTCTTTGTTTTGCATTTTCATACCTTGGGTCAACTTTTTATTGTTATTCATATTTTTCTCGTATTTTTGTAGATGTTTATGTTAGTTTGGTTTTTCTTAATCTTCAGACAGTCGAGCGGACCCTAGCGCATTCTCGAGAGTTGACAAAAACATGACCCGCACCCACGAAACACAACCATTGATCGATACACCATCGATGGGCCATCAACACGCAATTCCCGCCCGCATCGAAAACATGAGTCAATTGATCTGCCAATGACTTCCCGCAAATGTCGATCAACATGAACCATCAACATAGGCTATCACGCGCCCTTCCTGCCCACATCACAGCATGAGTCGATCAACCTGCCAAGGACCCTCTCCCAATGTCAATTGACACGCACCATCGATGAAATATCGACTCGCGGAAGTTTCCACCATCGAATGCCACTGTCGATCGACACCTGATTGACGAAAGAAACACCATCAATCGATGGTCAATCGACATAAGACTTTCTTTTCTGCCATCTTTGTTGAAATTATTATTTTTCCCAAAAAACTCACTTCGTTATGTAATCTTACGCTTCTCAACTAAAGGGGGAACACTTTAGACTTCATTTTGGTACTTCGAAACATTTTTCCACCAACCTTATTCTCACTTTCTTCAAGTATGAACTAGAAAAATCCTATCTTGTCTTCTTTATCTTTTGATAACCATAATTTAGATTATTGGTAGTTAGCTTGTGTGGAGTAGCTCTTGTGTTTATGGTAAACTTTGTAACTCTTCTAGTTTGAGACATGGATGAAGTTATCTTCTTTGGTAATTTATGATTCACTGCTCTATTGCATTTGTGTTGAGAAGTGTATGAATGTTTGAAACTATTTACTCGCTTGTGTGATTTGTAGCTTGGAAGTTTGAGGTTTTCATATGTTGTTAATGAAGATTTTTTTTCCTCCATTGTCATCTTCTTGCTTTAATTTCAAGCTTGTTTCCTTTTTTTTTTTTATAGTTTAGAAAGTAGGTGGTAAAGGCAAATGGAACTTGCCAAATTAGTCAATTTATTGTTATGTATTTTCAATCATTATTAATTCCCTTTGACTTTTGATTTGCACTTTGAATTCTCTTTTTCTATCCATGTCTTATTCTAGCTCATTTATCCAACTTTGAAGCTTTAAAACTTTTCCATGACTTGCACTAATTTGTTCCTTAATATGTTGTTATTTCTTTCTTTAAGCTTTAGTGTAGCTATGTTTCTATAGGTTTCTAAAACCAAAACCAACTATCATTGATCTTGTGTTTATCATAATTGTGTAAAATAAGCATTGTATTTCCTATTGCCATTCCTCGAGAGATACGAATTGAGTCAAGCTTTCCACTTACAATTGCTCCGTTATCTTGTAGACGAACAAAAATTGGTGCCATTTCCGGGGAATGTCAAAGGCTTTAAGATGTTCGCTCGTGTATAATAGTTTAGTTTAGTTCTCTTTCAAATTTATTCGTTTACTTTATTTGTTAATTGTATGAAAGGAAGACATGCACTTGGTGGAGAGCTTGCTCCTTTGATCAACAACATCAATAGAGTTAATCGTACGAGAGCCGCACCCTGAGGAGTTGTAGACGATATTCCTAAATAAGAGCTAATAGACAAGCCACAGATGGCTCGCCTCCAAACTAATTCAAACTTTCCCAATGATTAAACAAGCAAGTACATCACAACGTTCCACCCCCGTTCATGAATCAAAACCATCTCGATGCAGGAATGCCTTATGCAAACCCCAAAACTTGAAACGTGGATGTTCATCCCAACTATCAAGTGATTTATGCTAATCTCAATCAAGCTCCACTAGAGTCTCACCCACATTACCATCAAGTTCCTCAGGAGCCGCAACAATCATACATTCCATAAGCTCTTCAAGAAGCCTAGGGGCCTTACATGCATCCAAGCGGGAATTACCAACCTTAAGAACCCTGATCGACTTGTATGTGAGAGTTTGATTGTCCCATAATCGACCCATCCAAATCATGCATTCGCTTGGGCCCCGCAGCCTGATATTATGATCTCAAGGTGATTCAGTTTAATTAATTGCCTTCTTTCTATGGGCTACCGAATAAAGACCCTCTCAACTACATTTGAGAGGTTTATGTCTTGATACAAACGTTCCCCCTTCAAGTTCGTGCCATGCCAAGTGTCGCACGGTTTGGTTCCACTGCGCCACGCTAAGAGGCATGGTCTCATGACACGTGTTATCGGATCCACTTTCACTGCTAATCCCAGATCTTGCAGAGATGTCCATGAGAAGGAATTGATGATAAAGGAGAAAGCGGATGACATTCTGGTGAACTAAGGTGTTAGTTTATCCATGCTGATGCAATTTTGTCATGATATTAGAAAACTATGGCTGAACAGGCAAATCAACTAGATCTGGTTGAAGAGGAAGCCAAGAGTGTGAATACATACTACTTAAGGAGGCACTGATGGACATGGATTTTGAGATCTAATGGATTCACGCTCAACTCCATAAGTCAGTTTTGACTGAGTTTTGTAGCTAGATTCAACACCTATTGGCCGAGGTGAAGGGACAAATCAAGACCTTGGAGTTTAGAGTAGCCAATCTTGAGAAGATTAAGATAAAGTTTAGAGAAGGAGGTGTTATGAGCCCAACACGAGGATCTGTTCTACAGCCTAAGTCCTATAATAGCACGATTGACGTGCAAGAGATCAAAATCTTATTGTGCGGGATGAAGCTATACTTCACCATAATTGGCATCACCTTCAATAGGGCCAAGCTACGCACAGTTTTAGGGTTCTTGATAGGGAAGGCGGCATGTTGGTGGAAAAGGCGTCGAGAGGATATAACTGTCAGCATTGGCGGAGTGAACACTTGGGTAGAGTTTAAGATAGAACTGAGTAGACAGTTCTACCCCAGCAGTCCATGGTATAAGGAAAAATGCCTCGACCCCACGGTCAAGGAGGAGGTAGTGTTCGTGTGGGGGTTGTTGTAATCAATTCAAAGATACACATAATAATTCTAATCAAAAACATGAGATGGGGAGGGGTATCATCCAAGAAAGGGGGAGCGACATGGGATGGGACAAGGTGACAACTTGTTACGTGTGTGGTAGACTGACCGCGTCAAGGCTAATTGCCCGACAAGAGGCAAGAAGGCAGAGACAAGGAAGAGTGGAGAAGGGTTTGAGTGAAATAAATCCCTGGATTTACTCTAAACGCTGCTGGGATCCATGGACACCAATGGGGGTCACGTGAACATAGGTCGAGGTGGCTCAATGATTGTCGAGGCATCAATTATGGACATAGAAGTCTGGATACCGCAATGAAGTCAGACTTTATGCCAATATAGTTGGAGGATGCGTTGGGGATAGGGATGGTTCCAACTAGTTGAGTTATCAAAGGGGTGAATATGAAGGCGCTACCTTTTCATGGTTAAGCCAAAGGATTACGAGTGTCTATTGGAGGATGGTAAGGCGACCTAACCTTCATGGTTTGGCCAATAGACGATTATGATGTTTTATTGGGTCTAGAATGGTTTGACGAGGTCCAGGCTTGCATCATTCCTTATTCAAACTCATTGGTCCTGCTTGGGGATGAAGGAAACAGGGTGAAAAGACAACATATGGTATTGGATACATTATCAAGCCAAGAAGTAGTTGGTGTTAATAATTAGAATTTTTTTAATTAAAGTTTGTAAATTAGATTTATTCTAATTAATTGGTACAACGATAATTCATGTTAACGAATTGTATAGGCTCGTTCTACGTGTCGTGTAGATAATTATAGCCTTTTGAATTTCTCAATTCCATTTATTGGTGAGTGAAAAATGGTGTTTGGAAGTTGGATAGGTGCTTTTAAGCCTTATCGTTTATCCCACATTGATAGTTATCCAATGTGGAAGGGAGTTTAAAAGTGTTTAACTWTTAATGATTGGACATCAAGTGGGCCCAGCGGGTTGTGTGGACTTTGTGTAAAYGAAGCTCACGCGGGCTCTTGGACTTGGGTTCRCCAGTCCGCCTTCGGCGAAGCCGATGGCGGAGCCGAGCGGATCCGAGCCCGAGCCCGGACCCGGACCTCGGACCTCGGTCCTGGGTCCTGGGCTCTGGGCCTGGGACTTGGGTCTTGGGTCTTGGGCAATTGGTCCGAATTGGGTGGTCCGATTGAGTTGGTCCGTGTGGGGTTCGGGTTCTGGTTCAACCCTGGCTAACTTTTTAGCCACGTGCGGGTTTAACACCTGAATCAAATTTGTAACTCCTGACCAATCAGGTCAATAGTCAGACGTTTCCAAACCTTTTGAATTCAAACTTGCATGTACTTACACGTTGAACCAGTCCAGGTTCATGCTGTCTTTTGCAGATGGTTTGAATGACTTAATGACATTTTTAAGAACGTCATTATGAGGCTGTAACCTCCAAGGTAGCAACCCTATAAAAGGGTGAGTGGCTCCAGTTCGTTTTTACTTTCCATACGCATAAACACCTGAACATTTGGAACAACAAATCATATTCTGCATTTCATTTTCAAGGCTCAGTTCATATTCTTTCAGTTCGCCGGAACCCTGATATTCACGGTGCTGTGATATCACGGGACGAAGTCGTTTCATCTTTGGAGACGAATAGCCAAAACCGAAGGGCACTACGGGGCTATTTCGTCTTGCGGACAGAGATTAAATCTCGACTCGAAATTATTTATTTTTCTGTTTTTCTATTTCTTTTTCCAGTTCTGTGCTCGGATTATTGTAATTATTCCAACAGTTGGGGAGGAGGGCACGAATGAACATAATACCAAGAGAAACCAAGAGGATGTAGGATACGTGACCCTAGAGACTGACATATCCATAGGGGTAGGGCTGACAATGCTGCATGGGAAGTAGCAATAGCCAAGCGCCCACATATATCACTCGAGTTACTGAAGGGAGTGTGGACACCTTAGCTTGATCAAGATGTAGGAACCCAGTGAAATTTCACTCGGTTGGAAGGTTACCAAGATTTCGTGTTGAGGACGATTATGACTCAGGTGGGGAGAATGTCATTGACGATGTTTGTCGGGTTGTCGCGGTGACCAAAAACTGTTCCGAATGATATCGAGGTTTTACACCAAGTTATAGATGAATTTGGTGAACAGTTTGCATGGATGAGTGAGAGTCTCATTATATTGACTATATGATCAACGAGTTGTGCATAGTGGCCGATAAAGTCAACACATGGTTACCGAGACGTGAAACTTAGAAGAAGATATATGCTCATTGTGTGGGGGGTAGAGGATCTTGGAAAGAGGATCAAACACCCACGTCGTTCCATTAGAAGGGACGTGATAAGGGCCACCAGGCTCCCAGATTTTACTGAAAAAGAGGAAAGAAGTGCGTGATTACACGCACCCGGCAGTCCGCAGCGTGTGTCGGTCCATCCAGCTTGTGTGAAGCCTCTACCCAATATGAGTCCTCTTCGCATTAGGATTCCATGTATATTTTATTTCCTTTTGATTTAGAGTCCTAGTTTGATAGGAAGTACAACATATAAGAACTTGTTTCTTTATTGGCCGCATCTAAAAGGTTCTAGTCGATACACTCCGCATGTGGACACGATCGACTCGAATTCTATAGGGTTAAGGACTGCTAACCTATTCTATTGTTATCAATGAGTTTTCTCAATGCTTAATCAAAAATGTTTTTCCTGAACTCTTACTCTTCATTTACTCGTTTATTCTATCTTTCCTTTATCCCTAATAATTATGTCGAAATCTTTCTACATGGTGGACGTTGATGCGAATATCCACGTCGCGCCATGCCCACCGCCCTAGAGTTGGTTCCACTGTACCACGCCGAGAGGCGTGGGCCCGTGACACTATGCTTCATTTAGAGAATTAGAGAGA
This sequence comes from Phtheirospermum japonicum, assembly GCA_014905375.1. NCBI lineage: Eukaryota > Viridiplantae > Streptophyta > Magnoliopsida > Lamiales > Orobanchaceae > Phtheirospermum > Phtheirospermum japonicum. The sequence continues at coordinate 787,076 of BMAC01000459.1, forward strand.
GGGTAAATGTAAATGAAGGACGAAAAATATGTTAATATGATGATTTGATATTAAAAAATTTATATATATTTAAGAAAAAATCTTATAAGAAAAATTCTTATTCAGGGTCGAGCTCTTATTAGAATGGATTAACGGATTATGTCATAATTAATTTATTATATTACGAAATTCAATATATAATAATACAAAAGTCAATGTATATCAATATCACAATAAAAAAACTAATACATTATACATTAGGGTTGAAATTTTTTGAAATTTCAATACATTCTAATACAAAAGGAAAATATTTTTTTTCTCCCCAATGTATGCGTCTTTTGAAAATTACTCCCCAAAATATTTTTTGTTTCAGCTTGCACCCTAATGTACAATAATTCTCAACGTTTCCCCCTAAACTTTATTTCCGGCGTAATATTCCTTCTAAATTCCATCGACGGGTAGTTGGGGGATAAAGTGCAAAAATCTTATAGTTTGGAGGGTAAAGTGCAAAAAATCTTAAAATTTGGGGGATAGAGTGCAAAAATCTTATAATTTGGATGATAATTTAAAATAATATTAATATTCAATTTTTATGTAAAAGTATTATTTTATTTAAAAAAATAGAATTTATATCTCATATATATAATCGTGAAAAGATATCATATAATTAGTAATATAGTTAAAAAGATACTATTAAAAAGTTATCTTATTAAAATGTTATAGAACTTATATCTTATATATATATATATATATATATATATATGTAATCGTAAAATGATATCATAGTAATTAGTAATATAGTTAAAAAGATATTATTAAATAATTATCTTATAATATAATTATAATTGCACTTGGACGCAAATATTAAAGGCATTTTTTTGCACTTTTTCTTTATGTAATGTGGTGATACAATATTATATAACAATATATTCGTGACTAATATATTATTTAATCATACTTTTTATACAAATAATAATATCGAATGATACATTTTTCGTATCATAATAATATAATGCATATACAAAATATACCTTTATTTCATTTTGTTCAATCATAATACATAATAATATATTATTTTTTATTTAGCCTAATAATTTACATAGTACTTAATAGTATTTAATAATATAAAAGATGTATTGATAACATCTATATTTAGAAAATTATTAATATTTAATTGGAAATTTATGGGTTTTTTATATTATTTTTTTATTTTAATTGCAATTGTATTGACAACTTTGTGTGTGTGTGTGTGTAAGATAAAAATTATATATCTTTTTCAAATATAAAATTTTAAGACAAAAACTCAATATTTATATTATTTTAATTTGCCCCCCAAACTATAAAAGATTATTTACACTTTACCCTCCAAACTATAGAATTCTTGCACTTTGCCCCCCCATCTGCTCGTCGATGGAATGTAGAAGGAATATTCCGTCAGAAATAAATTTTAGGGGGCAACGTCGAAAATTATTGTACATCGGGGGGTAAAGTGGAACAAAAAATATTTATGGGGGTAATGTATAAAAACCGCATACATTGGGGGGCAAAAAGATTTTTTTCCCATTTTAAATTATTTACCAAGGGTGATTTTATCTTTTTCAAACCTGCTCCCATTTGGAATCAAGAGATAGATAAATAGACATATCCCATTGCACTGATCGGGGCGTAAGTAAACTAGTGGGAATCCAGGTCATTTTGGAAAGTTATTCACTCTTTTGTCTTGCAAAATTCAAAACGAGGCATGAGTGTTGACTAATTTCTGAAGAGGCCAGATAACATATTTTTTCAGAGTAGGTCTCCCATGATACCGGTCTCATAAAATGAGATTATATTTTTCCATTTTGTAAATAGACCTGAGCCAATTCCCAGGAACACGCCCGCCCCGACCGCATAAGTGATAAAAGAATCAGACAAATTGAGACATTCATCATCGAGAAAAAATCGCGGCTCCCTTTCAGGAAACTCTCCGCACTCCAGTCCAGAGGATTGGAAAATAAAATACGATGCGATTGATTTCAAAGAAAGCTAAAACACTTTGATAATCAATTCTGACAAAAATCGAAGCATCCAATTTGGAGTGGAAATCGAAGCAAGATTAGCAATCTCAGCGTCGGCGACAAAAATGATCACTAATTCCTAAATCTCTGATCTCAAATTGATTATTCAGGCATTCGAATTTCAAGTTTCTTGTAGTTTTAAAACATCCAATTTTATGGGTTTTTTCAGTTGATGCGGCAAAATTGAATGCTTATTCAGTTGTTGCGGGAAGTCTCCACTTCGTCTCGATTTTACTTCAATTCCAGCATTTGTCTCCAATTTTTTCCACTGTGTTTTTTTTGATACTATGAGTGATTGCTTGGTGGATATACGGGAATAAAGAAACATTGGTGGAGATTGTTTTCAAGTTCAAATATTCTTCTTCGATAGATTATCAAGCGATTCATTGTTTTGATTCTTTTTAGTAGTTGATTTTCGGCACTTGCAAAGGTCAGTAGTTTAGTTTATTAATGGGATAATTTTTTTTTGCCCCCCAAAGTATGCAGTTTTTTTCACTTTGACCCCCGAAGTACTTTTTGTTCCACTTTACCCCCTGATGTACAATAATTTTCGACGTTGCCCCCCAAACTTTATTTCCGACGGAATATTCCTTTTAGATTCTATCGGCGGGCAGTTGGGGGGCAAAGTGAAAGAATCTTATAATTTGGGGAGTAAAGTGCAAAAAATCTTATAATTTGGGGGGAAAATTAAAATAATAAATATTAAATTTTTATTTTAAAATTTAATATTTAAAAAGATATATAATTTTTATCTTATACTCACACACACACAAAGTTGTCAATACAATTCCAAATTAAAAAAAAACCCATAAATTTCCATTTAATATTTATAATTTTTTAAATATAAATATTATCAATATATCTTTAATATTATTAATTATTAAACACATGACTAAGTATTATGTAAATTATTATAATACAAAAAATAAAATTATCATTCAATATTTTTATTTGTATAAAAAGTGTGATTAAATACTATATTAATCGTGAGTACATTAATTATTATATAAGATTATAATTATCGAATGATTAATATAATTAAAATCTTGATATTATAAGATTTTAATTATATTAATCATTCGATAATTATAATCTTATATAATAATGTACTCACGATTAATATAGTATTTAATCACACTCTCTATATAAATAATAATATCGAATGATAATTTTATTTTTCGTATCATAATATTATAATGCATATACGAAATACACATTTATTTTATTTTGTCAATTGTATTAGCCCCAAAATAAGTATAAAATGACCTCCACAATTAATAAAGGGTTAATTTTTTTTTGCCCTAAATGTATGCAGTTTTTCTCACTTTGCACCCCGAAGTATTTTTTGTTCCACTTTACCCCCTGATGTACAATAATTTTCGACGTTGCCCCCCAAACTTTATTTCCGGCGGAATATTCCTTTTAGATTCCATCGGCGGGCAGCTGGGGGGCAAAGTGAAAGAATCTTATAGTTTGGGGGGTAAAGTGCAAAAAATCTTATAGTTTGGGGGGCAAATTAAAATAATATAAATATTAAATTTTTGTTTTAAAATTTTATATTTGAAAAACATATATAATTTTTATCTTATACTCACACACACACAAAGTTGTCAATACAATTCCAATTTAAAAAAAAAACCCATAAATTTTCAATTAATATTTATAATTTTCTAAATATAAATATTGTCAATACATCTTTTATATTATTAAATATGAAACACATGACTAAGTATTATGTAAATTATTAGGTTAAGTAACATAATAATATATTATTATGTATTATGATTGA